>NDXB01001416.1:199332-339101 GCA_002631895.1 Agapornis roseicollis
CCTCCCCCCCCCCCCGGAGAAGCTTCTGGGGTCTCTTCCTATTTTCGGAGGGGATGAGAAAGAGGGATTGAGATTGAAAAAGGTCAGATGCTGCTGGTGCATCAGAAAGAAACCAGGGGAAAAGGAACTAAAGCCGTGGAGATGGGGCTGCAGAGGCTTAATTTACCAGAAACCAACAGGAACAGGGCCTCCAGCCGGGAAACTTTCAAACCCCAGGGAAGGCTGGCGGCTGCCGGCAGTGAGGAAGTGTGGCTAGCAGCGTGTCTGAGACCAACACTCCCTCCTGCCAGCATGTGTCAAACCGTTTAGGGTGTTAATGGGAAGAATTCACCAATTAAACAACATTCCATCTTTTTGTGTTTCCTTCAATGTTTTCCACATGTGCTATCCTGAACAGTAACCTCGAATCTTTTTTTAATGATGTGAAGCATTAATGTTGCCTGTCTTCTGTAGTTTGTTTTCCTTAGCTGTGATTAATCACCCTGTTTTTCTAATCCAATTAAGCTGCTCCCTTAGAGCACTGAGACAATCAGTGTCTCATCATAGGAGCTGGTTTCAGAATTACCAGTGAGTTTGTCTTTTGTCCTGGGTTCTTGGTAGACCAGAGGTCTTTTCAGTTTCAGGCTATTGTATTTTACTGGCAGTTGTAAGGGACTTGACTTGAGTCAATGATCTGTTAAAGCATAAGCAGGCTAGGAGGGGGGCTCATAAAAGCAGAGCCTTGATGGCATATGTGCACTTGGGTCTACTTCTCGCAGACATTATATCCAGTGAGAGAGCTCAGACAACTACCGAGGCACTATGGGCTATCCATTGCCCTTGGCTGAGAATCTGTATTAAACGTTTGAATGTGATGTTCCAGTAATAGGTTTTGTACATTAAACACAGAGATTGGCCAGTTAATCCTTGACGTTGTCAAGATGATGCACAATGTTCCCTGGTGAGCTTAGTCCATTTTGTCAAGAGGAGAGGACAAGTACTGGAGCTGAGATGCTTGAGGAGGGGAAGAAATAAAGAAGGAACCTAACTGCTTGCAGTTCCCAGGCATGGGAAGAGGCTGGAGCCTCCTGTGTCCTGGTGTTTTGTGCTCCATGTTCAGCAGTGGATACCCAGAAACAGTAAGGAACAGATCTGATCACCACATGCATTATATTGCAGGAAATTTTGAAGAGCCCTTAATTTTTGCTAACACTTGTGTATTTTTTGGAAGTTTTGGATAGTTTTGATTGACAGCTTTGACTCCATAGCAGACTGGCTTTCCTGGCGGAGCTCTGTCACCATGTCCTGTTGGGTGATCAATAGATGTGTCCAGGGTGGCTGAACCACAGCTCCAGTGAGACACCCCTTCAAACCTAAATGTTTGTTAGAAAACAAGATAGTAGATTTTGTGTTTTTAGAATAAACCATGAATCAGTGCCTGTTTTTAGTGGAAAGCTATTTTCAGTATTATTTTCCTTGGAGAAAGCCAGAATTGTCAGTAGAAAAACCTCACGAAAGGAGTGATTTGAGCAGCAGTTATTGAAATCCAGTGTTCATAGAGGTATGAGAAATGAATGCAGTTTGTCTTGTCTGTTTCTTGCCTTGACAGCATCCAGGAGTGAAACACTACCTGCCACATCATCCTGGTGTGGCACTTTGTTCCTTAAGAGTAGGTGGCCTCTATAAATCTTTATACTTGGCTCCAAAAGCCTGCATGGTGTATGTGGGAATACAAGCTTCTTTCATGCCTTGGTGGATTTTGTACTGTTTGTGGACTAGTTACCTGGTTGCTTGGCGAACAGAGCAGTGAGTGGCCAAGTTTATTTTCCATGCTTTTGGGGCATATATGAACAGTTTTTTAGGATCTGGGAGTTCTGCTGGGGTGCCGTGTGCTGTACTAAGTGCAGGGGAAAATGTCATGAGCACGTTCTAAAATTAATGACTATGGATGCATATTCTGAATAGTGGATCTTATTCTCTGCCCTGTGTAATACTTCTCTAACTTGTTGGTGAATTTTAGCAAAACTTTTCTGGGTCATCCTGCAGGAACCATGTTTAAGTCTGTCAAAGAGTGTGGCTGGGAACCTTTCTTTGCAACATCTAAGTATGAGCAGCGCTGAAAACAGGATCCTTGATAAAATGAACATTTTCTTTCAACCACTGTGGTTTTTCTAATGAGAGCAGTTTGCCACCTGCAGCTCTGTGGTGTGTGTGACTTAATTTTGGAGATATTGTAAATGTGAATAAACAACCTCCTGACCTTCCTCATTTCCATCTTTTGCTTTATTTCCCATTTCCTTCTATTCCTCTTCATCCTCTCTCACAGTCCTGTGTCCTTGCAAACATTCCTTATTGGTGGCTTGAGACGTATTACCAATTGACCATTGTTTCACAGCTGTTTCAGACAAGAGAAGGAAAGGGCTTGCATGGTGAGGCAGGTAGCCTTCAGAGTTTAATGAGCACCCCCTAAATAGCACATTGAGCTAAGCTCTGAGGGCATCAGTACCCTTGTTTTCACCCTCTGACTTCAGAGCTTTTGTGGTGGCTCAGCAGAGCTCAATGGCGGAACTCTGCGTGTATACATGGCATCAGCTTCTCCATTTCATGAATAGGGTGGACTTTAATAGAGAGTTGTGAACAGTGACATTAGAATTCCCCAGTGACACTGTGATCCATGAACTCGTCAACTGTCCTTGACAGGGTAGTGCTGGGAGAGATAGGTTTATTCTTATTCTCCATGGAATTTTCTCAGATAGAAGGAGTTCATGTTCAAGGCCTGAATACTTGGTATTACATACTTTATTAATTACAATCAGTCAAAACAGCATTGGCAGTGAAGTTTCTGTGGGAGGGTTGCTTGTGGACTGTTAATTATTTTCAGTCTGCTTGACGTGATGTGAAGGATTATTAACATAACCAGTCTTGCAGGTGGTGATAAATTCAACAGGCATTACTCCTGTTTCTTAAAGAGGTTGTTTTTTGTTATTGTTAATCTTTCACATAGCTGCCCTCTTCAAGCTGACACAAATTCTTTTTAGAGCTGACCTAAACCTTGTAATTTGGCAGGAATTTTGGGTAGTTTATGGAATTCAAAATACAATTTTCCCTCCCCTTACTGAATATAGTGACCAAATCAGGGTTTTCATTTCATCTTGTAGGAAGTAAAATGTCATGACATTCTCTCAACACTGCAAAGTAGCCTTCGATTACTTTTTATACTTTACCAATCCAGATTAAGGGCAAGACCATGCCTGTTAAATCACAGGAGAATTTTTGTCTTCTCTTTCAGTTAAGCACCTTCCCCTAGCAATATGGCCAGAAGGACAATTGTTTCCATAGACTCATAGAATGGTTGGGGTTGGAAAGGACCTTAAGATCATCTGGTTTCAACCCTCCTGCCATGGGCAGGGATGCCTCACACTAGACCATGTCATATTTTCAGTTGTTCCTATATGTTTGCTTTCAATATTGAGTGTAGCAGCCTGAATCATGAAGGTCAGACTGAGAAGGGAGTTAATGTTGATGAAGAGGATGCATGCAGTTTTGACCAGTTTGCACTTCTAATCTATCTACAGTCTCCTTTGTTGTATTACTCACAGCTCTGACATAGTATTGTCAGCATATGCATAAGAGTTATATTGCTTTTATAGCTTTGAAGGATTTTTTTTGGTGAATATATATTAGTTTCTTGCTGGAACTAGTATTCAGTTTGAAATGGAAGGCCAGCTGTGTAACCTTACTCATTTTACTGCTTCCATTGCATGTATTCTGGTTATTTCCAAGCATACATCTGCTGCCTGGTACCATACTATATTGATTACTGAAGTGTCTTGTGGATTCAATGGATTTTGAAAATGGAGCAATAAAACAGAAATTCATGAGAAAGTAACATAATAATGTGAATATCTATCTATTACATTGACTGAAATCTATGTGTGAAAAAGGTTAGCCTTCTAATAGCCTAAATAGAGAGCTACTTCAGTATATGTGTATGGTTGTGTCCCCTCATGTTATCTTTATTAGCAGTAAATATCTTTTCCCTTATTGAGCGGGTATGGTGATGGTATATCTGTGATTAAAGGAGATTAATCTGTTCTTAGTTTAGTTATTCACTTGTCTTGGCATATCAGATGGGTGAGGGTCAATTCATGTGTTTACAAGTACCCAAGTGTGTTTTATGATGACAGCACTACTCTTCTGATGACAACCATACCTTTCAGTATCCCACCCTTACAGCCCTTGTATCAGTGCCTTAATCTCCCCAGTCTAAACAAAGCTTTGGTGCTGCTGTTTGTGTTAGTTTTCTCAGTAGACACAATTTTCTTGTTTTTAAAGTTCCACTGCAGTCTGCCTTGTGTTGTTCTTTCAATGCAGATGGGTTTGTGGGGCTTGAAAAAAGCTGTCATGGAAAAGGTTGTTTATCCTAAGCTGAACTTAAACACAGCCTTAGTGCTTGGTGCAGAGTGCAGGTCATACCCCTACAAACAGTGATGGCATGCGTCATCTCCACAGATCCCTAAGTCTTTTTGATTGCGATTATATAGAAACGTGTAGCAATGTAAATAATTGCTTATATCTCTCTTTTCTGTGTGCCTTCACAATTAAAATGCTGCAGACAAGTAAATACTGAGAAGGAACGTCTATTTCTTGGCTTGAGTTTCAACTCAAGTAACATTTCAATGGCAAAGAAACTTTTATGTTGCCATTCATATGTGGTGCAGCAGGAAACAGTGTAAGGTGTAGTTTAGAATGTCAATTATGGAGCACAAAGAGATAACTGAGATATGCTGGTATTGTCAGTGCACATTACAGGGCTCCTTCAGGTGTACAGGTGATGTCAGAAGTCAGCCAAGTGTCTTCTCAACTTTGTTTCCTAAAATACAGACTCAGATGAATTACCTTTGCCCGATAACTAAGTTCTCAAAGTGAATGGGAGCTTCCTCAGGAGAGCTCAAACCTTAGTTAATACTGTAGGGATCTTTCTTACGAATGACCTAAATGACTTTTGTAGTCCTCCTTTCAATTTTTAACCTGCTTCTTGTTTTCAGGCTTTTTCAGCTGCATGTTTTACTTATAGCATTTGTGCTCTGGTTTTGGTGAGTGAGATGGGAACACAGAAATCCCACTTTTCATGTTCCCCGGCTGCACAGCCAACATATTATAATTCCACCTGTGCTGGCAGGGATTTCCTGTTTTAGAAGATTAATTAGAGTTGAGTAACTCTGAGTTCCTCTAAAAGAAACGATTTTCCTTTCCTGCATGGCAAGGGAGATTGCGATCTTCTGAGGCTGTAAACTTGTTCATACCTACTGATGAAGCAGTTGGTACCATGTAGAGATACCTAACTGGTTTCAGTTCTGGTCAGTTACGTGGGCATAAATTGGAGTAGCTGCTGTGGCTTCCTTTACCTCTTCTAGAGGTTGTCTTTGTAGCCAGTTTTCCATCCAGCTAGAAATTTGCCTTTTCCCCTTACTGTCTCTTCTTTCCAAGTCAAAAGTTGCTATCTGTGTCTTACTATACCTCAGAAAACAACTGCCCTGCTTGACTGGGAAAGTTTAGTTTGGCAAGTGTGCACAAGTGGTTTTGAACCACAGCCTGGTTTGCATGGACCCGAGTATTCATACAGAAACAGTTTTCACTCCTTTCTGTTTAGTCCTTCTCTTTTTCATCCCCCAGTTCAGTGTGTTGAGTGGCTAGCACTTCTGTTTCACCCAGCAACCTTGTCCTGGTGTAGTTCCAAAAGTCAGAGGGTGAGGAAATGGCCTTTTTCCCTTGTGAATTTTGCCTCTGACAATCTTTCTTGGTCATGTCTACAGTATTAAATTCACGTATTTCTTATCCTGTTATCAAGTGTATTTGAACACAGCTTGCTTAGGAGATCTGGATTCTGCCTTTTTACTCATTTTGTTGGGATATCATTGGAAGGGTGGTCCTGTTTGTTTTGAATATGGACATTTGTGTGCACATACACAGCTTGTCTTTGTCCGCTAGAGATGCACTGTCAGAACTGCAGCACAGTTACTCTTGCTCTACCAGTGTCTGAGGAAGCTGAAGGAGCTGGTAGTGACTGTGCCCCTGGTAGAATCTTCACCTTTCATAGCGGGGTGAGGTCAAAATGTATAAAGAAGGTGGTGCCAAAGCCTGATCCAAAACAGGGCCTGACAGACAGATGAGACACCTGCAAAGTGAAGCAGCGGGGACATATCTTTTAAACAACATCTTTGTCACTGACATGGACAGCAGGATCCAGTGCATCCTCAGCAATATGTCAATGACAACAAGCTGTGTGGTACAGTCAACACACTGGAGGTAAAGGATGGGATCCAGAGGGAGCTGGACAGGCTGGAGAAGTGGGACTGTGTGGACCTTACAAAGTTTAACAAGGCCAAGTGCAAGGTTCTGCACATAGGTCAGGGCAATCCCAAGCACAGAGCAGGCTGGGCAGACGCTGGGTTGAGAGCAGCCCTGACGAGAAGGGCTTGGGGGTGCTGGATGAAGGAAGCTCATCATGAGGTGGTGGAGGAGAGATTTAGATTGGACGTTAGGCCGAAGTTCTTCCTGTGAGAGCGGTGAGGCGCTGGAATAGTAACAGAAGCACATGGCCCAAGTGAGATGTTCTTATTTTCTTCACCTCTAAAACACAAGCCAGTGTAAGTCCCATTGTGGAATATTCTGTTACTGCAGTTATTTTGAGGCACTGACAGGGAGGCATAGGCAGGTTGGTTAGGATAAAGTAACTGAGTCAGAACCTGCAGCAAGGCTTGATGAGTTCAAATGTATAATAAGAAGACAGCCCCATCCCTTGGGATTTCTAGCACAGTTATGTAAAGGTTTGTGCATACTTCCCAGAACTAAAATTAAAAATTATCCTGGGCCATTTAAGCTGCATCTGTTACTGGCTTTTGCCAGTGTAGTTTGATCTGTGCTGTAAACTGGCAACACAGGACAGGTAACACCACCATTTTAAGCAGTCTGAGGTATTTATTTTTGTTATTGCTTTTCCCTCCCATACTTTTTATTAATGATTTGCTTGGGGAAGTCAAGATGGGAAGTTCTTTCCATAGCTGGGAGCTGCTGGATTTCCGGAGTGCCAGAACTTGTTGTGTTGCATCTCTGAGCCCAACATGTGGTTTCAAGTAAGCATGAAGTCAAGATGGAGGAGGATGGGAAGAGTGCAGAGACAAGGGTCATAAGGGGATAAGAGGAAGGAAAAAAAAAAATGAAGGGGATGGTGGATCATCAAAAATGAATAGGGAATGCGGAGAGAAGGGAAGGAGTTTGAGGGACTTTGAGATTTTTAACTTTCTAATTTAGGCGCAAGCTATAAAAATGCATTCATATATCTCTGACATGACTTGCTTTGAAGGCAAGGAAGGTTTTCCATGAACAAAACTCTTTCTTCCTCTCTCTGAGCTGTCATACTCAATCTTTTAGAAGAGTTCTGATTTAACAGCAGCTGTAAGAAGATACTGGAGCTGGTCTCCTGATTCCACCCTGGCAGCCGGAACTAGCACACCAATTGGTGATTAATAAAAGCTGTAAGAAGCAAGGTGGTCTCCATGTGCCATGGACACCTAACTTACTGCACGAGCAGCAGAATGAGATGTTGTCCTGTTACATATCTCCTCAAGCCCCGATCTAGCATTGTTGATTTGAGCCTGCTGTTAATTTGAGATCAAGAGAGAAAATAATTCTTAACAAACACTTGGGAAATACTGTTTGACAGCTGTAACATTTCTCCTCCTCTGCTCTGTGTCTAGGTGGAATTTTGGCCACAAACCAGACTCCAGTGTGGTTTTTTCTGCTGTGTACTTCACTTGTCACATGCAGTTTTAAGGACTTGGACTAAAAGCTGTCAGAGCAGCTAAGAAAGCTTTTCTTTTTTAATCTGATGTAACAAAAATCATTTGATACCGATTTGAAACCTCAGACTGCCAAAAACTGAAAACACAACTTGACAAATGACTGGCCTCTGCCAAGTACCCTTGGAAAGGCCACACTCAGCCAGCCAGTTTTGAGAAACAATGTGGAAAGAAATGGAGTTAAGCTACTTCTTTAGTAAGTGTCTCCCTTAATATCATTACAGTGTAGGTCAGATAGGAAAAACTGAAAGGAAAAAGATGAATTTGAAACCTTGGAAAATCATAGCTAACTAGATGGAAAGGCTATAAAAAGATGGGATGGTTGGAAAAGGGCAAAATGTACAGAACCCCACGTGTGCTGAGCACAGATAGGTTTGGAAAGACAGTTGAACTCAGCAGGATTGCTCATTTGTCTAAGGCTGCATATGTGGGTATGTGGAATTGATCACTACAGCCAGACAGTCCAAAGCTAATTGTGACTGTGCATTACAAAGGCAGATTGCTAATTAATATACTCAGCATTTCAGTATCTGTGAAAAAATTTTATATTTATTTTAATATTTATTATTACATAACAAAAACTTTATATAATTATGTCAGTATGTATTTATTATTATTATGGTTATTTTAGTATATGTCAAAAACCTTCAGATTTAGATTAGACATTAGGAAAACATTCTATGAGGGTGGTGAGGTTGACAGGGGTTGAGAAGCTGTGGCTGCCCCATCTCTGGCAGTGTTCAAGGGCAGGTTGGACACAGGGGCTTGGAGCAAGCTGCTCCAGTGGAAGGCGTCCCTGCCTGTGGCAGGGGTTGGAGCTGGGTGATCTTAAGGACCTTTCTGAAACAAACCATTCCATGATTCTAAGGATTGCTGCAGCNGGCAGTGTTCAAGGGCAGGTTGGACACAGGGGCTTGGAGCAACCTGCTCTAGTGGGAGGTGTCCCTGCCCGTGGCAGGGGATTGAAACTGGATGAGCTTTAAGGTCCCTTCCAACCTGAACCATTCTGTGATTGAATGAACTTGAATGAAGCAACTGCAGTAATGCAGAACTGGCAGTGAACTTGCTATGGAGCCATTAATTTGTAGTTTTCTGACTTCAGCAGCCTTAAATCTAACCTTAATGTGTTTGTGTGCCACCATGAAGCACCCGTTTGTGACAGAACTTGCCTGTGCTCTCTGAAGGTTCTGTGCTTGGATGCTTGTTAAAAGTTATCTCACTGGGGTGTGATTTCTTCAGAGATTGCCCAAAAGGATTTATTTAAAATGCTTTGTTTCAGGTTCAATGTGCAGTGTGGGACACCAGTTTGTCCTTTGAAACAACAGTTCAGAAGCACCTTTCAGGTATATTTTAGCAGGGTGTAGAAAACCAGTATGATGCTCTAACAGTATTTAGCATGCTCAGTGCTGGAAGGGGCAGGCACCCAGAGGATTTGTTACTGGCTGCAATGAGAAGCACAAAATATCTTTTGTTGAGTCGTCCTATGTTGTTGTTTAATTCAGGGTTTACACAGTGCAATCAGCTCCACTTCTGTATCAGATACTGATTAGGGTCTGTTCGTATTTTTTCATCTTTGGAGGGAGGTTGTAACCTGATCCTTAACAACTCGAGATAACCAAGTCTTTACAATAGAGTTCATATGGCCAAACCACTACAGAGCTGCGTATCTATTCCCTCAGCTGTCATTGCGGGCAAAGGAGAGAAAACAGCCATAGAAAATCATGCTCAGTTTGTCAAGGTTTGTTTGTAGTAAATGCTAATTTAGCTAAGCATTATTGATTCTTAGGTTTGCATAAAATGATTAAACCACAAAGTATAATGGCATAATCTTCAAAAGTAACAATCCTGTAACAGGAGTTCATTTTCCAGCTCTTATGTGTATTTCTTTCTAACATGTACCTGTGCAAAGTGGTAGTTTGAGATGTGACTAAGATTAGAAGAGATGAGATAAGCACCTCTCTAATACTTTATTTAAAAGAATATGTATTATTAGAGTCAAGATTTAAAGGTTAAGTACATGTTTTTAAGTTAAATTATTCAAACAAAGCACTAGTATTAAATCATCATGTTTTCAGAGGTTATTTTGGATATGAAGAGATTGGCATAGGATGGTTTTGAAGTTTTCAGGTGGTTATTTCACAAATGGGTTTTTCTTTTTCCACTAATTCTTCTCTCTCTGACATCTCATACTCAATTGTTTACAATAGTTGCATTTTAGCAGCAGCTGTAAGAAGATATTTGAACTGGTCTCCTTGTTCCACCCTAGAAGAAGATTTTTTTCTTCTATTATGGGTGTTCTAAGTATTGGATCCATTTGTTGTTAGTGGCACCTGTGAACAGTGATGGTATTTTTAAGGTGCATGACAGCTGACGCTTCATACTTTGTGATGTTGTGAACCACCCCTTGGGTGACATGGTCTAGTGTGAGGTGTCCCTGCCTGTGGCAGGGGGGTTGGAACTGGGTGATATTAAGGTCCTTTCCAGCCCTAACTATTCTATGATTCTGTGTTTGATTGACCCTAACAGGAAGTTGTACTGCGCACGAGGAATTTTAGATACAGCTTAATGTAAGGATGTGTTTGAAGTTTTGGTCTCAATGATTCTGTGTTTGTGCCAGCTGTGTGGTGGCATTAGAAATGCTGCTGGACTTGCATGCAATAGTTAAAGGCAGTGTGCTCTTGTTTAATGGCATTACACCATGCTTTTCTATAGCAGCTCACTGCAATTTAGGGTACAGGTCACTGCAGTTGAAATAGGCTTCCCAAAGATCCCTTCTTGAAACAATATAAGTTACCATACCTTGGTGAGGGCAGGTATCTATGGGTAGACATGTATGTAGACTTTTCCATAATCCAGATGTGTATGGGCTGTTATTGTCATCTGGTCTTGGTCTTCCATAGTCATTATTCTCTGTGGGATGAGTGTCCAGACTCCCTGGTCCCTGGCAGGATGTGGTACACAGGACTCATACAGAGAGGGCTAGGAGGCTGTAGTGCTGCCAAGGGGCTGCTGTAGTCCTGCCAGAACCTGCTGACAACAGTGCTGTGGTGGATGTTGGGCTGAGCTCTGTTATTTTTTGCACGAGTTAAAAGATAGAAGATCAAATTGCTGTGAAATTGCAGGGAGGTGTGGATTACATTGATCGATGCATGTGTGCACTGTGCACAGCAATAAAGACCCTCTTCTCTCTGTCTGCAGCACCATGTCGTGCTTTAGCCCATGTGCAGCTGGTGAAGAGGCTGTGGCAGATTCCTGCCTCTTCTCCAGGACCCTGCAGAGATGTGTCTGAGCAGGAGATGGGGGACATGTGCCCTGTTCGCAGATGATGGTGGTGGAGGGAAAAAGGAGAGCACAAATGCATTTCTTTTGCTGTCATCACATTCCTCTGGTGTCCCCAACATTAAGAAGGTCTTGTTGGGAAAGCCCAGAGGAGGCCACAGGGACGATCAGGGGCTGGAGCACCCCCAGTATGAATATAGGCTGAGAAAGTTGGGGATGTTCAGCCTGGAGAAGAGAAGGCTGCGTGGAGACTGCAGAGCTTCCAGTATCTGAAGGGGGACTACAAGGATATCAGAGAGGGACTCTTAATCAGGGACTGTAGTGATAGGACCAAGGGGTGATGGGTTTAAACTTAAACAGGGGAAGTTCAGATTAAATATAAGGAAGAAATTCTTCCCTGTGTGGGTGCTCAGGTGCTGGCACAGGGTGCCCAGAGAAGCTGTGGCTGCCTCATCGCTGGCAGTGTTCAAGACCAGGTTGGATGGGGCTCAGAGTAAGATGCTCTAGTGGAAGGTGTCCCTGCCTGTGACAGGGGGTTGAAACTGAATGAGCTTTAAGGCCCTTTCTAACCCAAACCAATTTGGGATTCTATACCTGAGCTTTGGTGCTCTCAGTGCCTTGACTGAAAAATAAGCAGCTTTTCAGTTGAATACAAGTTCTTGCAAAGTCTAGAAGACACTGGTACTTCCAAAAGTCCGCTTAGTCCTGGCAGTAATGTGCTTAGAAGTCTAGAAATTAGTAGTTTTGTTAGTCTTAAACACACACACACACACACACACACACACACACACACACACACACACACACACACACACACACACACACACACACACACACACACACACACACACACACACACACACACATACACACACAAGTTGTTTCATAGAATGAGAATTAATAATGCAGTGAGTTACTCTTTCTCAGGAAAGCAGCAGTGGCTGGCCAGAGTTTTCCCCAGAGGTGTTTGTGGATGGTTTGGTGTTCCAATAGTTCCTCTTCTCTGAGGGAACCAAAGGCATCATGAAAATATTATTCAAAGCCTTTCATCTAAACACTCCTACTGAGCCCTGGCATTCCTGTGATAGCTGTAATGCGATCATTAACTCACTGCTGTGGTGCTGGAAACAGTTTTCTGAGCAGGACAGGCTCATTCTGGTCTGGTTTTTGCTTTGTGCGTGTCCTGATCAGCCCAGACAGAAAACCAGACCCACATCAGTTACTGAGGTGTGCGCAATAGTTTTCATGTTATTGTGATCTGATTTTGCCATGGTGGCCATAATTTCTGTGTCCTTATGCTTTACTGTCTTTGAACAGTCACTGACACCAATGCTGCAGTTATTGTACATAGGTGGGAAGCTGACTACAAGCTGGTGGCCTTGGGGCTGGGAGCTGAGGTATTCAGTACTGCTAACTCGTTCCCATCCAGATGTGGGAGATGAGGCCAAAAAGGCTGCTGCTGTAAGCAGGAGGAAAGTGAGGGTTTGGAGGAGGTTGTTCTCTGGTTTTGCTGCTTTCCATGTATTGCCCGAACAGGAGTGCATTTCCCACTAGCCATAGTTTGTCTCTGGGAGCAGTCTTGTTTAAACATTATAATAAAGCCCAGGGAAACTAACTTCACTTGTAAAGAAGTCTTCCAACACTTGTACTGGAGCCAAGGGATCAGCAGTGTAACAAGTTGTTAATCTCCTGTTCTTTGGATGTTCTTACCTTGTGTTATGCCAGAAGACTCCATGTATGCCATGGCTTATGAATTCCTATCAAAGCCACATTAAGAATATCCAACTTGCCCCACAACTCTCAGCCTGTGCAGTTAATGGACATTAAAAGAAATAATTTATACTTGGAGAAAGTTATAGAGAAAGCATGACTTCACTTTTCTTAATAGCTCTCTCCAAACTTTTTGCCCAAGTACTTTTCAGAGTGGAATTTGGTGTTTTCCCTGGTAGTTCTTCAGATCCTTGACCCTAGGTCAGGTCTCTCCTACAGAAATCCATTTGGGAAAGTACAAATTGCAATGGAAAACCCCAGATATTTCCTTTGGTAGTTCTCCTTTGGGACTAATGGTTCTCAGTCTCGTGGAGGTGATTCAGGAGCTCATCTTCATCCCAGTGATGTTTTTGCTTTTAAGCATGTCCCCTTTTGGCTGGTTAGCTCAGAACTGCATTTGTCCCTGTGGTGGAATGTCATAGACAGTGAAGGATATGCTGTGCAAACAGTGTGCATGCCTAAAGCAATACTAAATTCCAAGGGGATTTCCTCTTCCAGATTGAAAAGGACTGTGTCTTCTCAATACTATGTTCTCACACCCTTGGGAAAAACATGTGACAATACATAAACCAAAACTGGGGAGAGGGGACATACTATTGGCCAATTCATGATGGTTCATGTAAAACATTCTTGGTGGTATGAGAAGAACCCAGCCTATTTCCAATTGGAATTTGTCTTTTATCCTTACTCTCATATTTTTGGGACATCAAGTTACCCCACTGTGTAGGCTTTAAGGCCAGGCAGGATGTTTCAGAGGACATCTCAGAGTTAGGCTTTGTTAGGTAAGCTTCAAGGGGTTTAAAATCTATATTGGAAGATGGGGGAGGAGGAAGATTCCAGTCAGTGATTGGTAGGGAATCACAGAATGGTTTGGGTTGGAAGGGACCTTAAAGCTCATCCAGTTCCAACCCCTGCCACGGGCAGGGACCCCTTCCACTAGAGCAGGTTGCTCCAAGCCTCTGTGTCCAACCTGGCCTTGAACACTGCCAGGGATGGGGCAGCCACAGCTTCTCTGGGCACCCTGTGCCAGCACCTCAGCACCCTCACTGGAAAGAATTTCTTCCTAATGTCTCATCTCAATCTTCCCTCTGCCAGGTTAAAGCCATTCCCCCTTGTCCTGTCCCTTGGACCTTGTCCAAAGCCCCTCTCAGATTTCCTGTAGCCCCTTCAGGCACTGGAGCTGCTCTAAGGTCCCCCCCCTTCAGGACCCTTCTTTTCTCCAGGCTGACCCAGTCCACCTCTCTCAGCATGGCTCCAGAGCAGAGCTGCTCCAGCCCTTGCAGTGCTTCTATGGCCTCCTCTGGAAATGCTTCGTTAATATGAAGCATTAGGTGCAGAGGAACTGAGGAAGTTGTTTTTCCATTATCACAAAGGGAAGCAATACCAGTTAGGCTGAGGCCTGCAGCAGAAACAGTTACTGGAAATGTTTTCATGTTACTTAATACCTTGACATGCATTATTCAACTTGTGTAATGTCAGCCGGGGTGGAGCAGGGAGGAATGGCTTTGCGGAAGAATTTGTTTGCTTCCCCTGGAATATTTTCCTGTTGATAGCTACCTTCTCTGGCAGTAAGGTACATTCCAGGAATAATTAAAAAGAAAGGAACCACTCTTCAGCCCCATCTTTATGAACTTCTGGAATGTGTTGTCTTGCAAAGTGACCTGACCTTGTTTGGATGGCTAGCCCTTCTCTGAGCAGTGATGTCCTGCCAGCCTTTCTTCTTTGTAGAACAGAATTGAAGCAAAAGCCATCTATGAGCCCCCTGCAGCAGGACAGCTACACAGTAAATGGTAGAGCCACTTAAATTGGATGCACTACTCTGAGGCATATGCAGCAGTCTCTTCTGAGCAAGCACATGCTTCAGTTTTCCTGATGTGTCTGAAGGACTTTCTGAACTGCAGCCAAAAGGGCTGTGTGTTGGGAAAAAGGCAAGAAGAATTTGTCTGCTCATATTAGCAATGTCACAGGGATACAGCGGAGGAGACGGGAGGCAGAAACAGATTGCGAAGCGTGAAGTTGAGCTGGCATCTCTCTGCTCCCCTCTGTGTTTACTTAGCATCCACACAGACAGTAATTTCATGATTCACCTGCTGAATGATGTGTTTCACTGACAAAGCTGTGATAAATAGAGACTTGGCATCATTTGCATAGTTGTTGGATCTAAAGGCATATGAGTCATATAAATCAGGCTTTCAACTTGTTGTGATAGAGTGCCAGACAGAGTGGGTGAAACGGACACATATTTTGATCTGGGTAATCAATAGCTGGAAACATTGTTGTAAAAAGCGATTTAGCACCAAGTCTGGAGTTTCCAAATCAGTAAGGCAGGATTAATGTGTTAGTTTTGAAAGCAAGCATAAGAATAAGAATACACTTTTCCTCCTATGCCACAACCTCTCTTTTTTTGGCGTCTAGCCAGGTGTTGTAACGTTAGCTGTTGTGGACTGAAAATTGAAGGTGATGCATGTGTAGCTCCAAGAAACTGCCTAAAATGTAGTTCCTAGAAATAGCACGAGTCTTCCCGATTCAGGATTCAACCCAAGGTTGCGCTCAGTGTTGTGAGATGTGCTAGTACTGTAGATGCACTACCAGAATGTCTCCTGCGTTGGCTGTGCACTTTGTGGATGCTGTTTTTAATGAGGCTGGAACTCGGGGCTCCTGGCCATGGAAGTGAAATTAGTAGAGCTGTGAGAGAAAGTGTTTCTGATTGTTCCAGCAGAGCACTGAATATTCTTGGTTCTCACTGATTTCGGTGTGTCTTGCTGACTCTGCACTGATCTTAGTGTAGGATAGGAGGTGTATAACAAAAGGACATTGATATGATTAGATGCTCGTGAATTAGTATTAGAGAAGTTTCTAGAAACTTGAAGCATCTTTAATAAGAAATCTATAAATGCCTTTGGAAGGCCTATCTGCTAGATATATGTAGTTTTTTTTATAGTCCTTTTAAAAATAGGAACTCATAAATAGTATTAAAATTGTAGCACACTCACCACAGGGAAGAAGTTAAAATCTGAGATTTTAAATAAGGAATCCAAAATTAAAGTCCATTTGTAGCTAAGAATTGGTATTTTCAGAGGAGTGGGGTTGCATGTAGTCCTTGTTGTTCGTCTTGTACTTGCTGATTTGTAACATTTCACATGAACTTTTTCAGTTTGCCCTGTATGTAGGTGTAGGTAGCTACAGATAGTAGCTTTCTAGTAGTGTGTAATAATCAATGAGGTTGAAGTTATCCTGGTTTTCTATGGGCTAGCAAAATGTTAATGAAGTATCTCTGTATTATGGTAGCAGTAATATATCCCATTTGCTTTTATCTCTTTCTTTGGTTGGCACATGACATATAATTTGGACAAGATAAAGAAAGATCTGTTTTTGAGCAAGTCTTTCATGCTCCACAAATGGCACATGACCAAATTCAGTGATGTTCACTGTGTACTGAAGGTCACTAAACATATTTGACTCACAGGGCAACTACGTCCATATAATTTGATGGCTAAAGACTCTGTGTTTTCTGTCTTATTACAGTGGTTCTATGCAAAATGAAGTCTTACTAACTGTGACTTATACCACTGTGACTGGACAATGAGCTTCTCTAAGCAAACTTGACATAACATCAGTTGAAAGTCTTCTGCAAGGCCAAAATGAGAAATAATAGCATATTTCATATCTATAGTCATTAAAAGATGTGATACACTCAGTATTATTCATGGTTATTATGAATTTTCATGGTTATATGTGTTATGTTATCAGAATAAGACAAAAAGGCTAGCTGGAAAATAAATATGTAAAGAAGGTGGGAGAGATACGGGTTTCTTTGAATCATTTGAATTCCAGTTCCTGTAATGAATCTCTTCTTAGTCATTGCCTCTGGCTGAGATTAGCAATATACCCTTAACCCAAGAGATGTAAAACTGCTGTGCTGTGCTTGGAAGGGTATCAGAAACTCCTCTGGTAAGGATGAGAAGGTCTTTTATTGCCTTTTCTATGGTTGGATAGTCTAATCCTAGTAAGCATTTTAACAAAATGGAACTACTGAAGTAATTGTGAAGCCTGATGTTTGATTTTCATAATGAACATATGGCAAAGATGAACTGCTAATAGAGCTGTATCAAGGCAGGTACAGCAGCTGTTACACTGGAAGTGCTATCTAACACATTGCAACCTGCTGGCCATTGAAGCCTATTTTTAGCAAAAGAATAAATAAGCCGGCTGTGCCCTACTTTTTGTCAAAATGTGTCTTGGGATCTTTATATTTGATTAGAAAAGTCAGCAGAAATAACACAGGGGAACTCAGCGCCTCATCTGAAACCTGGCAATTCTGACAATCCAGTGCTGCTTTCTATTACACAAACATGTTAATACTGGGTGTGAGGTCAAGCCTATAAATTGGGCATCAGAGGTAACAGCTGGTGGGAGACTTGCCTGTGCGGTGTGTGAGATTACATGTGGGCACAAGTCCTGGTTCTATTAGGCACTGGCTATTCAAGATGTTTTTGATGGAAAAGGTTATTTTGTAGTCATGAATAGAACTGGTTTTGCAAAATCTCTGTTAAGAAACTGGAAAAGTTTTAACTGTGCAGCGATATTATACAGTACAATACAATGATGTACCTTCTAGGTGTAGGTTTATGTTGCAGGGTAGGAGAGCTCTGTTCCCAACTCTCACTGGCACACTTGCAGCCCCAGTATGGAGGGACTCTCCTTTCCAATCACAGAGTCATAGGATAGTTAGGGTTGGAAAGGACCTTAAGATCATCCAGTTCCAACCCCCCTGCCATAAGCAGGGACACCTCACACTAAACTGTGCCACACAAGGCTTCATCCAACCTGGCCTTGAACACTGCCAGGGATGGAGCACTCACAGCTTCCTTGAGCAACCCATTCCAGTGCCTCACCACCCTAACAGGAAAGAATTTCTTCCTTATATCCAATCTAAACCTCCGCTGTTTAAGTTTGAACCCGTTCCCCCTTGTCCTGTCACTACAGTCCCTAACGAAGNCATTCCAGTGCCACCCTAACAGGAAAGAATTTCTTCCTTATATCCAATCTAAACCTCCGCTGTTTAAGTTTGAACCCGTTCCCCCTTGTCCTGTCACTACAGTCCCTAACGAAGAGTCCCTCCCCAGCATCCCTGTACCCCCCCCTTCAGACACTGGAAGGCTGCTATGAGGTCTCCATGCAAGCTTTTCTTCTCCAGGCTGAACAGCCCTAGCTTTTTCAGCCTGTCTTTGTGTGGGAGATGCTCCAGTCCCCTGATCATCCTCGTGGCCCTCCTCTGGACTTGTTCCAACAGCTCCATGTCCTTTCTATGTAGAGGACACCAGAACTGCACACAATGCTCCAAGTATCCCCCAGTCCCAGATTTAGGGAGCCAGAGAAGCAGGCATACTCTGCAGGGTAACATACAAAGCCGGTGCTCCAGGAGGAGAAATTTGGTGCATCAAGGTCTCTTTACAGTTTGGACCTGCTCATGCAGCTTGCCTGGGTGGTGAAAAGGGGAAGCAACTGAGCCCACTCATTCATAGCAGAGCTCTGTCTGCCCTGATGTGTGGATCAGCTGACCTGCTGCCGGTTTTGGTGTGTTACAGAGGCTATGGGAGGTCATGGAGCTTGAGTTCTTCCAGCCTTCTGCTTCAAGTGGCTTTACATCATTGAAGTTAGGCTTAAAACGTTAATATGGAAGGCCTCTGACTGTAGGGGAGTGGAACAGTGAAATGCTAGGATGCTGAGTATTTGGATATCAATGCTGCCGGCTATTTGAGGTGCTGCTGTAGGTCGGAGGATGGTTTGCCTCTCTAGCTTCCATATATATGCCATAAGTTCTCAGAGAACTTTTTCACTGAATTTTAAATGTATTAAATAACTTGGTTTAGCAAAGCACTGTTAAAAGCTGCTTGTTCTTGCTGCAGGCTGTAGCTTCATTAGCCAAATTCAGCATCTGTTTTGTCTGACATCTGCATTTACAGTCTGGTACTGAATGTCACTCAGTCCATTATTTGCTGCTGCCTCCCCCTTCACCAGAGTCAGTGTGAGAAACAAAGAGAAGCTTATTATAGATGCACATGCTGGTGTAAAGGCAGGCAAGGAGAGCAGCATGCTGTACAGAACCACCTTTGAGGGACTGTTACTCTTATGAAATTGAGCGAGTGTGTTCTGCTGGGTTTTTCACTGTGCTGTTATCAGTGCACCCTGGGAGGCCCTAATGGCAATGGCCAGCTTTGATTTCAAAGGTTGGTCTAATGTCTGCAGAGATGGGGAAGGTCCAGTCCAGCAGGCCAGCTTTTATATCTCAGCTGAGACTGTTATAGTGTATGTGGATCATACTATCCATGTACTGTATCTTCTCTATCATATCATTTACTTTTAACATACAAAATTCCTTGGCAGTCGCAGTATTTGCTTTTTAGGAGATTAAATATAGACTTCAACAAATAAACCTGGTTCTTGTGACTTTTTTCCAAACACATGGCTTGAAAGAGTCACACCAAAATTATTTACTTGCTGCTTAACAATGCTTTAATTCCAGTGACTAAAGAGAGATTCTGTCCTGCAAATGGTAACAACTTACTACCTCAGGCAACAGGGGACATATTTTTGTAGTGTAGATGAAGGGATTTAAAATGGGGCACGAAAGTTGTTTTTCTTAGTTCCAGGTAAGCTATTTTTTGAATGTTATAATTCAAACTGGCTTTTTTGTAGTGACTACTGAGGACACTCTCGTGTTATTTTTCATACACAAAATGTTCTGAAGCCTTTTATTTGGCAGCATGCTGACTAAAGAATGACCACGCAGTGCAGAATGGCCATTATTCTGCCTACCGTTGCTCACATAGTTTTGAATGTAACTTATTTTTTATTATAATTTTTAAGAAAAGAAGTATTCATGAGAGATTCTCATGGTATTCTGTATTCACCACAAAACATTCCTCATTAGCTGCACAAAGCTGATTGGGTTTGAAGATGTTGCTGTTGTATCCCAATATCGGGCTCTAGCAAGTTGCTATGAGCATTTAAGTCTTGTGAGCAATTATTTCTAATACTCAGCTGTGTTCTGGATTGTTTTCCTTTATATTTACTAACTTGAGTTCTTTTCAGACTAGCTTTTTCTGCTTTAGGCCAAACATTCTTCATATGGCATTTCCACTTAGATTTTCTTTCTCTCTCCATCCGGGTCTGCTGCCACAGCTCTGTGATGTCCACAGATGCACAGCTGACTTATGTGTTAGTTCCTTTCTTCTGACCACTGCAGCAACACAGTGATAAAATAAAGTACATCCAGAATGCTGAAAATGACCCATTTTCAAGTGACCGAGAGCGTGCCCTAGGTGTACAGCTGTTTCACACACAGACATGATTCAGATGCAGCCTTGTTAGACAAAACTCTTTTGTTATTCTGAGAACACATGTAACAATAGCCTGGTGGGGGGGGAGAATAAGTAGTGGAACACTGGATGTTTTGTGAGGGAGGATGGAAAGAGAATCTAAAGGTAAAGAAATTGAAAATTAAAGTTACAGTTAAAGCCTTGGTTTTTTTCCATGGCCACATTAGGGTATAAGAAAGTTTCTTTAAGGAGTTTCAAGATGAGTTCCTTATTCATATTGCACACACCATCCATAACTCCATATATGATAAAAGTATGAATAGCATGCAAGTTGATTGACTATAATCTGAAATACGTTGATAACTACTGATTGAGATCTCTTTGCTCCTACTGCTGAATACAGATATTGTATTTGGAGGCATTAAAACACAGAATGGGGAAGGAACTTGAAGTCAGGGATTACAGTCCTACAGAAAAACTCTGCATGGGCAGATTTCATTTAATGCTATTAATAGATATAGCAGAAATAGTCTATACAAGACAATTTTCAAGTGCTTGGGGCTTTACGCCTAATAGATACTTTAAGGCATTGTTACTAAATCAAGATGGCAGCACAATAGATTTGGAAGGTCCTGGATTTTAGCCCTCTGCTCAAACCCACATAGTTGACTTATGCTTTACGAAGTCCACATTGGGTCCTGTAGAACAACCACCTAAAATTGCAAGATCCAGAGCCAGTAGCTCTTTTCTAAAAACCACATTATCTGTCCTCTCTAGGTACAAACCCATTTGTCATCAGTGAGGCCAACTAGCAAGTTAAGATTTGAATACCTAAGCCAAGACTATATGGATATTTAATGTCAAACCCACAATTATTAGAGTGGTTTGAAAATGGAAAATGGGACATCTTTGCACTGCTGGATTTCATTAATACCTTATTTTTCAGAAATGTATTTCAGTAGCAATGTAAACTTTAAACAAATGAGTCAATGTGCTGAACTAAACTCCATTATGTAGAACACAATCCATAGAAATGATGTCTTTGTATGATCTGTACAAACAAGATCATAAATAAGTTTCATTTGAAAACTATTGGCTTTTTTTTTCCAGGAAGAAGGGAAGTCAAGTGAAGTTAGCACACTCCTGCGGTATGAAGCAGCAGCAAGATGTTCAGAAACAGCACCTGTGGTACTGAGCAGCCTTAGAAAAACTGGTTAAAAGCGGGAAGGAGAACTGTTAGTTGGCGCACACAACAGGTGGGCTGTGAAGGCAACTGACACGCGGTAGGCAAGGCTTCTCATGAACTTCTGCCCTTCCACCGATTCGCCTAGATGTTGTGTTGTGTGCTCACTGTGGGTGCTAAAAGCCCATTTGCTGGAAGGAGCAGAGAGATCATTGTCCTTCCCATAAATTTCCAGTCAGTCCTTGTTGTAGTGCGTTGGTTTGTTTGTAACAAACAACTAAACATCCCTTAGATGTTTTCTAACCCAGATTTAATAAAGTTTTAGTGCCTTGAGAATCAGGAAGTGAGATTGATGAGGAAGTAGATTGTCCATCTTTCTATTGTCTGAACTGGAATAACTGGGAAAATGAGCAGAGTAAAATAGATAAGACTAGCAATACAGCCTGATTATTAGCATAGGGATGTTAAAGTGTGCATAATATGATCATACTCTTTGAATGTGGACAGAGATATGCTACGCCTCGCCCTATTTTCATTAAAGGCAGTAGGAATGTTTCTGCTGATTTCAGTGGGTGGGGACGGTGCTAGCTGCATACAAAACCAAGTTGTTTCATTACTGGTTACATTCTACATTGTGTTTCTTTGATTGCTTCTTTGAAGAAGCCACCGATTTTTTACACATACCCGTTTCAATGCAATTATTCCTGACAGCTCAGCACCAAGGTTCTTAAAATGCGGCTGTTATCACTGAATCATTGGCAAGGCAATAAGCTGCTCTAATGAGGTCTTCCCTGCTGATTTCCAAAAGCCACTTCGTGAAGCCTGCTCTTTGATGAGCCTATTCCAGTGTGAACAGAACGACTGCCTCTTTCAGTCTCCTAGACCACGCTTAGCCCCCTCCTACCGCTTCAGCCCGGCCGCAGGAGGAGGTTCTGGGGCGCTTACCCCTGCGGTGCCCGGCACTGCGAGTGAAGGACGCTGCGAGGGAGCGCCAGAGGAGCTGGGGGAAAGCAGATGAGCTGGCGGGGAGGCCGCGGTCGCTGCTGAGCTCCGCTGGAGCTGGCAAGGGAGATTCCACCGCTGGCTCCGCGGCCCGGGACTCACCTCCCCACGCCCGGCTCCGGCCCTCACGGGAAAAAGGACCCAGGAGCGCCCAGACGGGGCGGGGCCGCGCCGCGCGATTGGCCGGCGCCCGAGGATTGATACTGAAAGCTGCGAGCGGATTGGCGGTCCTCGGCCAAGGGGGCGGGGCCAGGACCCGCCGGCGAAGCTATCGCCTAGGTAACCCCGGCACCGGGGCCGTGCGCTCGGAGGACAGAGGAGCGCGGCGCGGCCGCTGCCGGTGGCGGCGTGAGGGAGCAGGCTCCCCGCTAGCGCCAGGGCCGCCGCGCTGGCTGCGGGCGGGGGAGACGGCGGCGGCAGCTGCTGCACGGGCAGGTGGGTGTCCGACCGCAGGGGACGGGACGGCACGGACCAGCGGGACGCCAGCGGGCGGGCAGGTCTGCTTGGCCGGGAGGGCGAGGTGCGGCGGGGCTTCCCCTCGGCTTGTTTCGGTGCCTCCCCGCCCCGCGGCGCCGAGCTCCGCAGGAAGAGGGAGCGCGCTCCTCGGCTGCCTCCCATTGCGACACGGGGGTTGCTCAACCCAGGCGGGAGGCGCTGCCCGCTTCCCGGTACGGGGGCAGGTTTCGGCCGGCGGCTGAGGCCGTTTGTCAGCAATCGTGAGGAGCGCGGGGCCGCCCTTTGTGCGTTGCGCAGCGGGGCGCGACGGTTAACGGCCGCCGCAACAAGTGGGGTGCGGGCGACGGGGGTGAGGGGGCTGGGCAGCGGAGGAGCCCGCCCTGACAGCCCTTGGCCATCGCTTTGTGGTTTTTAAGGGCCGTTCAGGTTATTTGGTGCCCCCGGCTGTTTCCAGCTGAGTTTCCGAGCACTGTTTCCGCCCTGAACCGCAGGAATCTGTGTGGAAAAAGTGGTGTTTGTGTGTTTGCAGTTGGATGCTTGTTCCGTGTGCAGCCCGCGGGGCGTGGGACGCGGGATGACCGCTTTGGTACTGTGGTGCCGTCGGGTAGTTTCTCAACAGGCAGCTAAGTTCTTCCGTAGATGAGGGCGTGTTTCTGTGTAAGGGACTAATGTGCACGTTAAGGGACTATTCGCGCTTAAAGTTCCTGAAAGAGAAAGGGAGAACTTCATGCCAGAAAGGCCTGTCCAGCATCAGTGCATGTGTTGTTGAATGCCTTCTAAAAGCTTAGTGGTTTTCTGACAGAACTTTAAGCATTTACACTTTTCTTGTCACCAGATACATTGATGAGTTTTGTTTGTTTGAAATTGGCATTGTAGCCAAAGTGTTCTGTATTTTCTAAGTCAATGCTGCTATTACACTGTTGATACTGGGAATTATACAGGCTTTGTAAGCTCCTGACATTGGGCATTGCAAGGAGGCCCAGCCACACGTTATTTATGTTTTCAGGCTTGTAGTTTAGGGTTCAAGCTTATGTGAGTACATGAAGGGTGTCACAGAAATTTGACTGGCCTGTGGTCTGTGGCATTAGTTACAAGACCCGCACAACTGTAGGTCTTAAGAGATCAATTAAAAGGTGGAATAAAACTTTATAACACTCTTGTTGTTAGTAAAACTGCATATAGAAGAATACTGGATACCCAGACATTTGGCAAACGGTTGTGTAGTGGAATGCATTAAGGTGCATGGGGAATCAATCACCAGGTCGCTTGGATACTTCAATCTATAGGCTTCAGTTCAGTCTGATGATGGTTTTCCAGGCTTTGGAAGTTTCATGTCAGCGAGCAGTGCTTTTCAGAAGAATGAAAGAAAGAAAAGGATTACTGGACAGAAACTGTTTGGTAACTGGTTTGATTTTGCCTTTTTAAAAAGGACTATCAGGGATACCAGTAGCATCACGACTGTTTTGTAACAGATCGACTTGGAAACGTGTTTGGGTAGGGGTTCTGCCTGGGGTTGAACATTTTTTAAGCAGCTTTTAAGAAGGAGCTTCCTCTGTACATGGTCTTAAGTAATTTTGTCGGTGCCTGCTTAAGTATCTGTTTTTCTTGAATAAAAATCACTTCCGTTAAGTCAGGTTTCACTTCCTTGGAATATCTGATGTCATACACTTGCTAGTTCTCCAATTGTCTATAGACATTTGGCAGAACTCCAAATTCTAGTGTAGGAAAACCTTTTTTTTAAAAAAAAGAAAAAGAAAGGAAAGAGAAGAATAATCTTTGATTCTTGTGCTATAGTAAAGAGAGGACGTATCCTGCCTCCCCTGCCTGATTTCAGTGCGCCTTTCTCTTTCTTGCAAGTTAAACATAGAGTCAGTAGGCTTCTGAAATGCTGTGCGTGTTTTAAATAGTTTGCATATGCCTTCGATATGCTGTTTCACAAATGTGAAATTTAAACCCCAAATCCTGTGAAAACACAAGCTGCCAGAATGCCTTATCCAGGAGGAGGGTGCAGGAAGAACACTAACTGGTGTGAGTTAGTTCGTGTGTGGAGTTTGGGTGGAAATGCAAGCTGGTGGTGTGTTTCAGCAACCAGAAGCAGAGTTCAAGTAGCTGAAGTACTTCTTCATAGGCCTAGGTGCAAGTGGAAGCTTTGCTTTTAGCTTGCTAAAAGTTGCCACCAGTTAACTTACCTGAAAATCAATACGTGGGTTGCTCGGTTGT
The DNA here is from genome assembly GCA_002631895.1 of Agapornis roseicollis. NCBI lineage: Eukaryota > Metazoa > Chordata > Aves > Psittaciformes > Psittacidae > Agapornis > Agapornis roseicollis. Next base: position 224,406 of record NDXB01001416.1, read on the forward strand.
GGGCTATGGTATTGTATTTAATGCAAAGTCCAGGGAGCTGCTTCTGCTTCAGATAGACTTTCTGACTTGCTGCTCTTGCCAGCAGCAGCCCATGAAGTTCACCCTTTTTCACAGCTGGCAGTTGTTGTGAAAGCAGTGCAGGAGAGAAAAACCTGAAATAAGCATTATTTCCACAGTTACATAGGAGAACTTGCTTGGCTGGTGTTTTCTTAGTAAATGTGTGCTTGTACTCAAACAGGTACCCTTGGAGCATGGACACACATAATGATCCATACTGCGTCTCACATCTCATTTCATTTGCCTCAGATTATGGTGACTTTGAATTGTGGGGGGCTAAAACAATGTCAATGTTAGTGTCTGAGTGCATTAAACAATTTGTTTTGTGGCAGTGTTGTTAATCCTCGCAGTTGGTCACCATGTGGAAGTTTCAATATGGTTTGTTTTGATAACTAAATCACATCTGGTGGCAAAAATCATCTTGCATTAGAAATGCAACTTTTTTTTAGTACTTTAGTTTCAGAAGTCACAATAGCAACTTTTAAGCTAAGGGTTTGGGTTGGTAAGGTGCATACTTTGGATCCACAGTTAGCAGCAGGTATCAATGTGATGGTTCTGTCAGAAATCACAAAGCAGGGGTTCTGCAAGGTGAAGGTTACATGTATTTGCATAATGCCTGAAGTACCAGTTAGTTTAGGCACAACATCTGCTAATCTGTTTTACAGTCAGTCAGTTTTACATGGGTAAATATTTATATCTCAATCTCCGGTGGAACTAAATTCAGGAATGTGGTTCCATTTACGTATATTAGAGTGGCAGAGTGAGGTCATTATGTGCAAATGCTTGTGGATGTGTAGCTACTAAAATAATTGAATTTACATACTGGCTTCAGAAGATGAAAGAAACAGATAGTGGCACTGATGTGTCAAAACAGCTTCCTTTGAGAAGCAGGATTGGAACAATTATACTGTCTCCCTTTGATAATCCTCTTTTTTTGGGGTGGGGAGGGGTATGTACATCATTTACTTGTTTGGTCTGGGCAGTTCTAGGTAGCCAAAGTTGAATTGTTAGCTACACAATACAGCCTTTCCTCACTCTAGTTGTTTGCACAGAGAGGGCTCAGACAGCCTTTGGATACAGTCTTTGCTACTTCCACATCATGGCTCTGACTGTAGGGGAAAATGCCCCAAATCTCTTTTAGTTGCATTAAATGGGAGACAGGCAGGCAGGGAGGGGGGCAGCTTTGAAGCTTTCAGTTATTCAGTTTCTTAGAGTTGTGAGTTAATTGAAGTTGGAGTAATTTTGTGTCTCTGGAGCTAAATCTACCGATGTAAATTATATATGTCTTTTGGGTATTTAAAAAGAGCACAAGAATGATGAGTACTGTAATTTTTCTCTTGATACAAAATGTACTTAATAAAAACTTGCTACGTAGAGCTTTTGTTTCTTTCGATATTGTTGAACTTGTATATGCTTGGTCAGTGGCATTGCATTAAATTTTCACTAAGAAACTGTATTGTAAAGGGTGCTTTTCTGGTTCTAAAGTAATTTACTATTATTTACAGAAGTTATTGTGATTTTTAGAAGAGCTTTACGAGTTCTATATCAAAATATCTTCATCAGAGATTTCAGCGTCTAGTTTTGTGCTTGTGTAACTTAATTGTACGTGTTGTAATGCTGAATGGAGTGAGTGGAACTGGTGGAATAGGTCTGGTTCTAAAAATAAAGCATATTTAAGAGATGGTGAAGAACTGTGACTATTACACATGTAATAGCTGAATAAATACATTCCTCATCCCTTCCATGATAATTCATCGGGGAAGATGTATTCTATAATAGGACACCCACACATCCCAACTCCTCCCCTCCTCATCCCTTGTTATGGGTTTAATTTTGGGGCCTGTATGTGGTGATATCTTTCTTCTTTGTGTGAATTCACTGATAAGAGAGGGTTGCAGTCCTGTGATTTCCTATCTCTGTCTGAGACCCAAGTGATCAGTGTGTTCTCATGGCTATCTTTTGGGGTTCACTAGGACAAGGGGCAATGGCTTTAACCTGACAGAGGGGAGATTGAGATGAGACATTAGGCAGAATCTCTTCCCAGTGAGGGTGCTGAGGCGCTGGCACAGGGTGCCCAGAGAAGCTGTGGCTGCCCCATCCCTGGCATTGTTCAAGGCCAGGTTGGACACAGGGGCTTGGAGCAACCTGTGCTAGTGGAAGGTGTCTGTGGTCATGGGGTTGGAACTGGGTGAACTTTAAGGTCCCTTCCAACCCAAACCAGTCTGGGATTCTGTGACTACCAGAGGTTTAGGCTTGAAAAGTCTAAGGTTTTCACAATGTTTTTCTGAGGCTTCTGTTCCCAGAATTCTTGTTTCTGGAGCAGAAGGTAGAAGCTCTTGTTCAGGTATTAAGTTGGGGCTGATGAACATTTTTAAGTGTTGTGGAGTGCCTTAGGAGCAGCTTTTACTGCTTGCTTTGGCTTTGGGTCATTCCTGTCCTCCCCTTGCCCCCAGGCACCATATATCCCCTGGATTAAAAAAAAAAAAAGACTATGAGAGCATTCAATGAGTTAGTTTATGTGCATTTGGAGAATGCATGAGAATATTAGTGTATGTTTGCTTTTATGATACAGTATTGTTATGTAGCATTTGCTGGTTTTCAGTGTTTCTTGAAAGCCCTTTGCTGTCTGAATGCAGAGAAGGTGTCTTTAACAAAGCAATGAAATACTTTACACATAGGCGTGAGACCAGTCTGTTGTTTGTGAAAGCTTTTGTGTGGAATGTGCAATAGCTGGCATTCTGTGGGATTGACCTGACATTTTGTAAGAGGCTCACAGTCCTGCTGGCAAGTGGGTTTCTGACTGGTTTAATGTGGAAGACCTGTGTTTGTGTGCAGCTGCAGGGTACTAGAAGCCATTTAAAAACCAGGATAGGTAGGTGATATTATGGGAAGTGCCTAGGAAATAGAACAACCAGCAACGTTTGTAGTGTTTGAGGTTCTTGCGATAGCTATCTATTGAGCAATGTCTTTTTATCTTGTATAAATAAGGTGCTTGAGAGATGGATTTTGATATGATTGAGTCATTTTATTTCCTAAGAGTGAAAGATGATAATTTCAGAATGTGCTATGTTGTTTTCAGTCAACAGTTTGCTTCTCATGAGTATAGGATGTTAAGAACAGGAAAACATAAAGCATACGTCATTCAAAAACCTGATTACATTTGTGTTACTACAAATAATCCCCCAAAAGACTGCTTTCGAGTACTGCAGTATGATGGTTTTCTGTAAGGTAAATGTTGTGAGTAGAAACTCAAAGCTAAGTACAAAGTTGCTGTGGTACAAAGAAACACACAAAATGTTATTTTGAAATTGGGCACTGTGTTCTCTTCCTGATTGGCTTCATGCCTCAGAATTCCTTTCTCTGTTGTTGAAAAGCACTTGGGTCCGGTACTTTTTTCCACTTCATGCACCTTTCGGTATTCCTGTGTTTCTACCTTATTTTTTTCTACGTTCTTTCTTTCTTATTTTACTCTTGGCTTATTCATTCTCCCCAGATCCTCCATTATTTCCTTCCCAGCCCTCAAAGACATTAAGGACCTGTGTGTTAACCATATAGGGGTTTTCACTTTGTTAAATGTTCTGACTGGCTGCTGGTTCCTGGAGGCATAGGCAAGTGTTCCTTGCAGTGCCCTGAAGGGGTCCTGTTGTGAGGGGGTGCGTTAGAAATAGTTCATGCTTTATGGAGTATAAAGTTCTAGAAAACTGAATCTGCAGAAGAAGGGGCTTCATGGTGACAGCTGAGGGAGGGGAGGAAACCAGTAGTCATAGACGAGGTGCAGGATAGGAAATGAGTAGACTACTATGGTAAGGGTTCACCAGAGAGATGGGGGGTTGGTGTGGTAGAAATTGTGATGCTGTTGGATCCTGTATGTTTCAGTACTTGAAGATTACTGGCAATATCTGGTGTCAAGATGTTGGTTTTGGTGTGTGGTTTGGGTTGCATTTTTGCTTTTCTTTCCAGATGGACAAAAATGGATATTGCTAAGGCAGGCAAGGCCTCTGGGATTCTCTACTGTGTGGTGCTCTGAAAATCATTTGGGCTTGGAGTATTTGTATTTCTAGCCTTTAGTCCTTGAATTTCTTCCTTTTGTTTTGGCTGATACAGAGGACCTCTGAATTTACAAACTAGGTATCTTTATGTTCTGCTATGGATGCAATTCAAGATACCAGTGAAGATATTGGTTAATACGTTTGTTGAAGATTGGATGAGGGCATCAAGCACACCCTTAATAAATTCACAGGTGAATCCAAGTTGGGTGGGAGTGTTGATCTGCTGGAGGGTAGGAGGGTTCTGCAGAAGGGTCTCTCCTCAGAGCAGGGCAATGAAGCTGGAGAAGGGCCTGGAGCAGAAGTCTGATGAGGAACAACTGAGGAACGCTGGGGGTGTTCAGTCTGAAGAAGGCTCAGGGAGGGACCTTATGACTCTGTACAACTACTTGAAAGGAGGATGGAGCCAGGAGGTGCCTGGTCTCTTCTCCCAAGGAGCAAGCGATATGGCAAGAGGAAGTTGCCTTAAGCAAGTTTTGATTGGGTATTAGGAACAGTTTCTTCCCCAGAAGGGTAGTCAGGCATTGGAACAGGCTGCCCAGGGCAGTAGTGGAATCACTGTGCAAGCATCCAAAAACTTGTAGACGAGGCCTGTAGTGATATGGTTTAGTGGTGGATTTGGCAGTGCTGGGGTAAAGGTTAGACTTGATAATCTTAAAGGTCTTTTCCAACCTGCTGGATTCAATGATATTTAATGAGGATTTTCTGAGTCATAACCAGAGATACTCTAAGTAAAGAAGAGGTATTTCATACACAGCTGTAGAACAGAGATAGTGCATATATGTGTATGCAGTCCATAGAGGCATATGAAATAGCCAAATGACAGACACAGTAGAATGTAAGTCCTGTTACTAATTCATGGAGATCTGCAACACAATAATGGGTCTAAACCTAATAAAATAAATAGAAGTGGAAGTGTAGCTTTACAACTACCTGAAAGGAGGTTGTAGCAAGGTGGCAGTCAGTCTCTTTTCCCAGGTAACAATAATAGAAGGAGAGGAAATGGCCCCAGCTTGCACCAGGGGAGGTTTAGACTGGGTATTAGAAACAGTCTCTTCCTGGAAGAGTGATAAGGCCCTGGAACAAACTACCAAGGGAAGTAGTGGAGTCACCATGGCTGGGAGGTGTTTAAAAGAGGTGTAGGTAGGTGTGGAGGTACTTAGGGACCTGGTTTAGTGCTGGACCTGGCAGTGCTGGGTTCATGATTAGACTTGATCTTAAGGGTCTTTTCCTGCCAGAATGATTCTGTGATTGTATGATTTTATTCTGTCGGTTTTCTTGCGTTATGTTTGAATTGAAGTTTAAGGTGCATCATGGCATTAGGGTTGAGCCATAATATCGGGAGGTGCGGAAGCCTTCTCTGTGCCTGCTGATGTGTCTTCAATTATTTACTTGTAGTAATGTAAGTGTGAAGAGGTGTGTGTATAGGAGAAAACCTGTCATGGTTTTCTTTTCATGGAAGGACTGTATTTGGGAATCTGTGATAGATGCTGACTGGAAATTGAGTAGTGGTTTCTGAGCTCTCTTGAGTGAAGAAAAGCATCATTAGTCTGGCAGCTTGTCAGCAGCAAATGGTACATTAATTTTTGGCACAAAACTCTGCTAACAAAAAAAAAAAGAGACTTTCCTTTCTGTTGTTAATAATAAAAATTGGAAGAGACTGATTATCTGTTGTCAACAGGCTGATATTGTGCAGCTTTTTAATAGCCACATAATGCAGACACAATGCTTCTGACAGGAGTCCTTTTATATTTTATTGCAAATAAAAGAATACTTTTTAATAAACTGATAAGCTGCATCCATCTACATAACTAAATGTTCATTAACTAAGAATTTAATGGTTCCAAGCTATGCATAAACTGCTGCAAAATTTGAGATATTATTTGAAGGTAAAGGGAGATCATTATTAGAGTGTGTATTAAGCTGCATGTAATACAGCAAGGCTTCATCCAAAGCCAGTTTTACTTCCCCAGCACTTCAGAAGTACTGTAGGGATAGAAGGAAGTAATATTTTTCATTAAAAACATTGACATTTGACTGGGTGGTCTCTAGCGATGCTGAATATTTCAGTAAGCTCAACATAATGCTCTAACTTTATTTTTCACCTGAGTAATAATAAAAGCATTTGTCTTTGTTGAATCTTTAGGTGTCAGGATACCATTTTTTAATATGTAATGTGATTCTGCCAAAGTTCATAAGAGTTCAGCTGACACGAGTATATAAACGTTGTTTGTTTTTATACAGTAGTCTGTTTTGATAGCTATAGTAATTTGTACTTCCTTTGGGTGCTGTAAATAAACCCAGTGTATGAAGAGCTGCAGTGATTAAAAAGAGCAAAAAAAAAAAGTACTGCCTAAATAGGGAAGGGCGTTTAGTAGGAATTGCATCCTTTGGGAAAAGCAAGATCTGCAAGGATGTGAAGATGTGATTTAAAAAGGTCAAAATAATGTTAAGACCACAATCAAGGCTTTTCCTCATAATTTCTCATCTGAGTTTGTAGTGGATTCATTAAGATTTGCTAACAGCTCTCTGTCTTTGGAAACTGAACGTGTCTATTGGGTGCTTTTGTAATTTGCCACTGCAAATAGGCTGGATTACAACCCACTTCATGCTCAGTTTGTTATTCATCGCAAAATAACAGAAGTCCGTATCTGTGTCCACTCTTTAAATGAAGAACTTCTCTCTCTGCATGTTCCCCATTTTGTTTAATTTGAAAGTTTCAACTTTAATTTACTTGGGGGAGAAATACTGTGGCAAAGCACTGCCTAGAGATTTGTAGTTACTAGATTCTGTTTCCAAGTGGGTCACACGGCTGCTGATCAAGCTTAAAGAAGTGTGGTTATCATGGTATGTTTTCATCTGTATGGTGTCTTTGCTTGCTAAACTTGTGTCTATGTCCTTGAACACACATAATGTCAACTGTCATCTCTTGTAGGGGTTTTGTGGTGTTTAAGGCCATGGTTTAATGATGGGCTTGGCAGTGCTGGATTAATGGTTGAACTAGATGATCTTAAAGGTCTTTTCCAACCTTAGCAATTCTGTGATTCTCTGCTGGTTTAGAATAAATACAAATGTTTACTTGACAAACAGGTTGTAGCAGCTATAGTATTTGAAATGAATAGCAAGTAGGTTTCATGAGCTTTATATTAGAATGGATAAAAAGTAAATGTATTTTTAAGTGGCCCCATTTAAAAAGATCCATTTAAGTGGCCACATATAATCACCCCAGCTGATGCACAGCCTTACTTTGCCTAGTGTCTGTGGAAAATGCTTTTGTTGAAAGACACCCCTCTTTATTACATTAAAAAAGGAGAAATTGTTCTTATAAAGTAGGTAGAAGCAGACTGTAGTATAGCAGCTAAATTATTTTAGAAGCGTCATATTGAAAGATTAAGAAGTTAGAATCTTTAGTGTATTCTTGTCATGGGAATAGAAATCTGAATGATTAACCCCTTTCTATTTATAGCTGTTTTCTCCGAGTTAATATTCCTGTTCCAGTTAACTTCTAGGTACGTTTCATGAGAAGGCAGAGCAATTCTTGCCTTAGTTTATCACTGCAGCTAATCAATCTGGTGTCCTCGAGTTACTTTCTTCATAATGTGAATTTCACAAATCACCTTGCTGTATTTTCAGATTTATTTGTACTTTGATAACTTGTTAACTTTTATTGCATGCCACTACAGGATTTAAGGAGGCCTTCAGCACTCGATGCCTCCTTTTGTCTTCCTATCACTACTTGCCACCTTTAAAACACTGCTATATTGCGGCTTAAGAGTGATCTTCTGGGGTTCCTGGCTCAGGAGAATGAGATGAGCAGGCTGGGTGTGCTAATGCTGATAAAGCTCAGAAGAGCCAGGCCTAATATATACCAATTGTTATGAATGTTTTCCACCCTCTTGATGCCAAAAGTTGCTTCTTCATTGCTAATTCAATTGGGGCTTGTTGGCCAGGAAACTAGCCCACTATTTTTCACTCTGTTTTTTAACTCTATGGGGTAATAAAGGGTTTCTACCTATGTAATGGTGGTTTCCTTGAAAAACAGGCAGTGTGATTGGCTAAACCTATTAGGTAAGACAAGTCTTCAGAAATGGCAGCAATCCTGAAACTTTGAGCTCAAGCTTCTACGTTTTGGTGCTGAACAGACCCAGTTAATCAGAAAGATGTCTTGGTGGCAAGTGAAATGGTGCTAAGTGTTATTTAATTTTCTGTTGTTCTGTGATGGACCTTTTTTCCTTTCCTCTGATTTACTTGTGACAAGTAAAATGGGATTATAGAGGGGCTTTGTTTTCTTTCTGGCTTATCACGGGGGAGAGTTGGGAGGGACTTAAGACAAATAGTTTTGGAGTCTGTCCTCAAGATTTGCACCCCTTGCTGAATCACTGGCTGTCAAGTGTGGTGGTGAGAAGTTTTTAAAATGGTTGAGCTGTTACTGTTTGTCTGAACACTGAAAAAGCCTTTGCTTTAATTTGCAAGAGACAATTTTTGATTAATGTGACATACTTTAAGAATGCCTTAAGTTCAAATTCTCCTGCTCCAGTGCTCTTCTGTGTGCCCAGGTTTACATACCTCCTATATTATCATTGCTCTTGTTTGGAGGTGGAGCAACCTGTTCTGGAACAGAAAGTTGTTCTGATGGAGTGGAATGGCTGTCAAAAAAAAAGTCTCTCTAGTGTTTTGCTCTGCAAGAAGGAGGAGCTCATTCTTATGGGAAAAGACTGCTTTTAGGTGCCTGTTGCCAGAAACTGAGGTAAATGCTGATCTCATAATTCAGTAGTAGCAGGAGGATAAATGCATTGCCCAGAATGCACCTGCTGCCTCCTCTCCTCAGTCCTTTTGCACCATATCCCTGGGAAAATGTCAGAGCATGGGTTATTTTCAGTTGAGCCTTTGTCAGGTTTCTCTTTAGTCTTGTGGTTTTAGAGATGTTACAGAGAATGTCAAGAGGGTTGTGTTTTATTCTTTCCATCTTGTTCATGGTTCATTTCAATGACAGGAATTGCTTTGCAATTTGATCACTCTGAATATAGAATTGTGCTTCATCTGGTTAGAGCAGTTCTGTTCGCCATAGCATCTGTGGTACTAAGAGTAGAGCAGTTGTTCACCTGCCAAGCAGGTTGCTCTTTCAATGGAGGAAGCTTATTCCACAAGTATTTCTATGCTCTGCCAATGGTGCTATCACACAGGCTTGTAGCTGTTGCCACTCTTTTCACTGAGGAGAATGCACGTGGCAATGCACTGAAAAGGGTCCTTACAGGAAGTCACAGCTCCAAGTGCTGCTACAGCTTCTGCTCCTTCTCAAAATGTAGAAGTAAATTTTTCCCTGCAGTGTTCTCTGATGCCACAGAAAGCTTTTAGTTCTGTCAGAAATATGTCTGTAGAAAAGATAGCTCTTTAATGAAACTTTTTCATTAATGAAGATGACAACTGTCATGTAGTCTAAATTACTATGCTGAGCATTGCAGGTGATGAAAGTAGAGGTTTCTGGTTGGTTGTTTTGGGTTTGTTTTTTTTTTGCATCAAGCACTCTATAATTTAAGGTGATGTAGTTAAAAGCAGTGTAAAATATCTTAATACTATTCATATGGACTTTTAGGTCCAAATCCAGATTTGAACTGTTGGCTTGTTTGGGGTTTTTTGTGTGCATTCTTGTTTGGTTTTTAACATGAGTGAGCAGTGCCTGGTAGCTGCATACTTGTTGAATTATTCCTGGGTTTAGTACATAGAACTTTTCTATAAAGAGGCATTAACAGGGCAGTCTACCAAGATATTTTGCCATTCCAGCTTTATTATATTGGAGAAAAAATAGCTAGTGAAAGGGATAAAATAATCCTGCTATAAATAAAGATATTAATACAAAACCTGGGAATGTGCTTGTTTAATTTTATCTTAGGAAATTTGGTCTCAAAATCACTCCCAGATCCATTCTGTATTATAAACTGTTAATTGATTGTCATTGTACTGCTGATCTTGCATTTGAAGGAGGAATAGGGATATCCAAAAGCTTCTGTAATTCAGTATTTCGGAGGAAGTGTCGAAAATAAAACCCCCAACTTGTGAATAGGCTTGCTATTAGTTTTCTGTTCAGTTTTGCCTGTTTATCCCCATCCCTTTCAATGCATTTCAGGTTTGCTGTTGAGTGGTTAATTGGAGCAGGAGAGTGCCTGTCCTGGCTTTCTTCAGCCCCTGCTTCTCTTGCTTCCACAGTTCCCTACTGATCCTGATCCTTTCTGTTCTGTAACAAGTTGATGTTCTTGGGAGGTTTCTGTAACCACACTGGAAACCTGAACTTTCACATTTTTGGCATCTGACTTGCAGCCCCTTCCCTCCCATTCTTGAGTTCGCAGCATCGGATGAAGCAAACACCTACCTGAAACAAGGGGGAGTGGTGAGCAAAAGCAAAGTAAAATCTATAGTTTTGTTACATGAAGGAACCTCATAGACTTGCTTTTCAGTAATAGATATAGCTGAAGGCAGACTGCGTTTGTTAGATACTTGAATTTTTTCCTTCAGCACAAGAGCTGTTCTTAACGACTGTTTACAGATAGCATTTACTATCTGTAGTATCCGAACAGTATCTGAAATACTGTTGATATTTATCATGTGGTAACATTTGAAGTCAAATGGCAAGTTGAACCACAGCATGTCTTTGAAGTACAGTTAGCTGGACACTACTGTGTTTGTTCATAATCTTTTGCAATCCATGCTTTGGAACTTGCTTTAATCAGAAGAGCAAACCCTTTAAACATATCTGGAGCAGAGTGGGAGGCAGCTTCACAAAATGGCTCATTACAGTTAATTACTAAGAAATTAATTGTTTAGTCTTGCTATGTAACTCTATTCATGTCTTCTCATTTTTATGAAACTTAAGATGCATACAACGGAAAGCAGAATTAGAGAATGAAATAGGAAGAAATTTGCATGGTCTCACCATAGTAGGCATTTAATAGAATGTAAATGGGAAGTGAAACATAAGCTTGTGAAAGTAGTGAAGAAAATAGACTGCACAGAAGAGATCAGAAGAAAGAGAAATCACAAGTAGTCCTATTAATAATATTCAAATAACTAAATAATTGTGATAGGATCTTTGTAGAGCCCAGATGAAGACTCACTGGTTTATTTCTCTGTTTAAAATGCAAGTGGATGTTTAGTAATTTAATAAGTGTTGGGTGGAAGCAGGAGGGTTTTTTTGCAGTGTTTTTACCTCTATGACACACTAGTGAGTAGAAAATGCAGCAACAGTAAGAGCCGTACTCAGGTATCCTGAGTTGTGGGGAAATGCCTAGTCAGCAGGAGCTCTGCACCTTCAATCTCTCAGAGTTGAAGCCAATCAGGGAAATAATGGAAAATGACTTGATAAGTTTGAGAGTGCCTGAAAATGGCCTTAAGCTCTTTAAATGAATATTTAGATTAAAATCTTTCTGGGTCAAAAAATGGTAGTGTGGAGGTAATTTTGTTCCCTAACAAGTCCTTGTGTTCTGTGTTATGCCCAATAATTGGCTTAGCTTCAAAAGCAGGTTTTGAAAGAAAAGTATGGGGCATAATTGTGGTGCGAAACAGGACCAAAAGAACCAGTGCTTCACTGCCATCTCACAGGGGTAGGAATTGCTGTGCTGCTAGCAATCAGTGCCTCCCTCCCTGAGACTTCTGTTTTCAAATACTGCTTTAGATGTAATGAAAACCCATCAAAACCAGATTTATCTTTTTTAATTATTATTATTATTATTGTTTACAATCTATTTCAGGATTCAGAAAGACGAATTTTAGTAGTGAGACTGCTGAGGGTGTGCAGTGATTGCAGACCAGCTGACTGGCACTTCTTGAGATCTCTGTAGATGTCAAAAGGGCTTGTGCAGGGTGTTGGATTATGTTTAGACCTGCTTAAACTACTGTTTGGTGGTTATGCTAGCTCAGCCTCAAGTCTTTGAGTTTCACACTCTGTGTATGCATGAGCATTCACATATAGGTATGGATTTCTTGGAGGAGCACTGCTCTGTGACCGTGGCTTCTAATTGTTCATTTCTGTAAGCCAGATCTAGTGAACCAGATCTAGAAAACTGAGGGTGCCAGGGATGTGTGGGCCCTGGAGGAGGTGGGGCAGCTTACATCTTCACATGGATGAGTCTGTTCAACCTAAGCTATTAATTTCTTTGTCACCAGCTTTGGAGCAACTGAACCAGTTCAGTAATCACTTGTGCCCTAAACTGGAAGGGAACTGGAAATGAGCTGGAAAGTGTTACTCATTTGACTCCCATGTTTTTGAATCAATACAAAGCAAATCTAAGCACTTGTTTGTGAGTCATCTGAAATCATACAAACACTGCTGGTTTTATAAAATGGTCACATGCTGCCTAGAACTTTGTGCCTCTTGAACTCTAGAGTACCCTCAGATCCAGTACCTTCCCCAGCCCAGAATCTGTCCTAGGATGTTTAGGTATTCCACAGTTGTCATTGTAAGTTATCGGCACTGGCAGCCAGCACTCTAATACTGAGCACATTTGCAGAGTTTCTACTTAGAGAGACTTAGATAATCTTAATTTCAGTACACTGCACTCAAATCAGAGAATGGTTGCTGAAGAGAATGAGAGGGGAGAAATGTGTCCTGTACTAGCCTCTTGTTAAGCTTCATTAATAGTGATGACGTGTTCCCCTTCTGCAGTGCCAAGAGACATTTCTTTTGAAGGGGGAAGAGCAGAATAAAAGCAGTTGAATCATTCTGGGAAAACAGCAGTCAATTATTTTTGTTGAGGTTTCTGTTTGTTGATTCTAAGTTGTGCAGGTGATGCCACCTCGAAGTATCTTTGCTCCTTTAGTTGAGGGTCCTTCATGTTCCAATGCCAGTAAGAACCTGACATCTTTTGCTCTTTCATTGATTATCATAAGGGCAGAAGATTGGCATTTGCCTCACAGCCTCAATCATACTGAGTTCTAAATTGCAACAAGTAGGAGGATTATTGGGCTACTGAACCTTGAGCACCATCAGCATGTAGCATTCTACAGAGGGATTCCCCTCCTCCCATGAATTAAATTCAGATGTCAGTAACTGACACCCTGTTAGAAATCAGTTTTAAAAATAGAGTTGATGAAAGCTTCCAAGTTCTTTTTTAGTATTTTCTTACAGCTCTAAACTGAAAATAATTCAGCAGTGTAACCAAATAACAAAAACATCCAATTTATTCTAAAGCATATTAGTATGTGCTTGTGTGAGGATCAATTTATTTTAAGCAGGCCTCTTGGACACTGAAGGGAGTTTCACAGAGGTCCTCCTATATCATTGTCTAACCCCAGACAAGGCCCAAATCTGACTCTGCTTAACTCTTGAGATCAGACAAAATGGTCGTGGGCAAAATGCACCCTGTATACGTGCCAGCACGGTGATCCCCATCACAGTCAGCGAACAAGTCTCAACAGTATTAAAAGGCCATTCAAAACCTCCAAAACTCTCAAACGATGCTGTAGATGGTCTGGGGGGAGGACTGGGAGGGTAAAAGAATGTCTCCTTCACAGGTTGACCATCCGAGAAGGAGAAAAAAGAGGTGTGATTGCCAAGCACTGTTACTATATACCTCCCAAAGTATAAAGGTGGTGACCACACTGGGAACATAAACCAGATCAGTTTCATGATCAATGACTCTATTGTATTACAAGTCATTGTCATAAAGTACAATGAGACAAGAACCTTAGTCCAAGCTCCCCCCCAGATAAACACCAACACAGCAAATACTGGCTGTGCATAAGGTATGAAGTCCTGAGACTGTAAGATCAAGAGGAAAAACTTTGAGAGGCAGTAAATCAGCATTGTGATGAGTGACTCCCAATCCGGTCAGATCTGTCCTTATCTCAACCCATTGTGCCCCACGTTGGGTGCCAAAAGGAACTGTCGTGGTTTAAACCCAGTTTCTACTCCCTCCCCCCCTTTCCTTCCTCCTCGCTCCCAGAGGGATGGGGAGGAGAATCGAAGGAATGCAACTCCCACGTGTTGGGATAAGAACAGTCCAGTAACTAAGGTATAACACAAATCACTGCTGCTACCACCAATAATAATAATGATAAATAACAAGGGAAGAGGGTACGATACCACCTGCCAAAAATGAGCCCGGCTGGGAAGTGTGAGTGTCCTTCTGGGTAACTCCCCATTACCTCCCTGGGCATGACGTGCTATGGTATGGAATACCTCTTTGGTCAGCTTGGGTCAGGTGTCCTGTCTCTGCTTCCTCCCAGCCTCCCCTCCTCCCTGGCAGAGCATGAGGCTCACAAAGTCCTTGCTCAGAATAAGCATTACTTAGCAACACCTAAAACCACTGCTGTTATCTGCTATGTTCCAGGGAGAGTCAAAACATAAAAACTGCATCGGCTACTAAGAAGGAGAAAAATTGACTGCTACTGCTAAACCCAGGACAGCCATACCCTTGTGAGGCTGGCTCTCTGGGTAGAGCAAACATGGCTTTGATAAAGAGTGGTTCCTAGCAGTTGAGTAGAGCTCCTGCTCTGAATCACCCACTGAATAAACATAGTTATGACATTGAGGTCTTTTTAATGAAGACATGTCTGAATTTAGCTTCAAACCATGTTTCGAACTGTTGTCCATGTAACTTAATAACACTCCCCCATATTTTTTAGTTATTCATGAAAATGCTTTGTGGTCTTTGTTTTGTCTGTTGGAAGTATTTAAACTGACTTGTAGCTCTGACATGGATCTCTCTTTGCAAATCTTTTGGCTTAGAGCTTGGTATTCTGCAGTTTCTGTCTTGGTTTGTTTGGGGTTTTTGGTTTTCTGTGGGTATTTTTACACAACAAGAGCCTGTAGATGTATGCTTGGTTTGGTTAAAAACATTTTGGACAAGGCAGGTGGGTTTCATAGGGAAACTGTGCCCTGCATTTTCAAGTGACACATTTCAGATAAGGAAGGTTGAGGCTTTTTATTTAAAGGATGATACTGGTTTTTGACCAGCTCCTGTGAAATTTGAACACAAGGAAGAACATTGCTGTGTGTGTATAACAGTATGCTGGCTATTATCAGTACATTACTTTGTCTCTTGATATTACTGCAGAAATGCTACCTTTAAAAGGTCAAAACTGGTTTCTGCTGTTGAAGAGACTGTGGGCATTGCATGATTAGGGTGATGTGTACGTGTGGTTCCCCTCCTTGAATCAGTCTGCACGTAACACTATGCCACATACAGGAAATGATTTTTTCAACTTCAGGTTTTAATTTGCATGTTCAGCCTTTGTGCTAAGATGTGCAATATGTGGAAGGTGCATGTTGCTGTGATTCAGGCACATGTGTACAGCTGCAAGTTCTTCTTCTCCTCACTGTTGTAATCCCTGAGCTTGGGTTATAATGGCTCAATTACTGATAGCAAATGTTCTTGAAGAATTTTGAGCTTACTGTTGTTGAAAGTTAAGACTGAGGAAGGAGGGATTAGAACGTTGCTTTATGTTTCTCAGTGTTCTTTTCCTTTGAAGGTATTAGGTGTATTTACTGATGGTTAGTCCTCCTGGTGTCTCAGACGTGGTAAAATGGTTTCTTCATTGCTGAGTGGGTGCTACAACAGTTAATTCAGCTTCACGTTCACTTGTCCAATCTTTAGTACTATTGAGAGCTGGAAATAGGCAAGACAGCTTTGAGGATGTGATACAAAAGCTATACAGCTATATTGTAGCTGTATGTTTCTCTATGTGTTGCTGTCCAGAACATCTCCTCCTGCTCTCAGTGCTGGTCCTGTTGCCTTCCTCAGAGCGTTCTTCCAGAGCAGGAGGTTGATTTGCAGAGAGGAAGATACTCAAACTGCTATGCCATGCCGTTCGACCCACTCAAAGTTCCTTACCCTAAAGCGCATGCAAGAGTATCCTCTGAAACAAATGGTTTCTTTGTGTGCTCTGGCAGAGTTCACAGAGGAGCCTGTCTCCTGGGTCTAGAAATTGTTACAGGGTAGGAGACCATAGTGCTACAATTAGCCCGGTAATTTTTGTGAGCATTTGGTACTGCTGATGAATGATTTTTCTTTCCCCTTCCCCTTGTTTGTTTATTGATTTATGTTTTAATTTCTTTGTGGGTTTCCCTGGCTTATAATTGTTCCCATTTTACATTAAATACCACTCAGGAGTTATAGGTAAAAGTTTCTTGTACATTTTCCCCTTTCTTCCCTTGTGGTACAGTTTGGTTTTTTTCTCATGCACTCATAAGTGTTTCTGTGGACATAGTGAAGCCCACACTTGTGCAACTGTAGACTTTACTGTATTGTCACAGGTGTTGTGATTGCCACCATTCCTGAATTAGTTTGTAAGGTTGTTAACGTTTATTTTTCCAAACCAGTTATGATTTGCACAAAGATGATCTCTGCACTGAAGGTGTAATGAAAGCATTCACAAAACATTATTATCATGCATAATGAATTTTTTCATGTGAAAATTATAACCTGAAATGGAATAGGGTTTCTATCAGGCTTGTGGTGGTCCTTTCTGTAGAATTGGTATGGGCAAGTGCCCCAGATGGTTTTCTGATGTGTTGTGTTCTTGGCTGAGCTCACAGTCAATAGAGATCCATTGAAGAAGGCCCCAGTGGTAACATCTGAATGACAGTTGTGTCTTTCCCATGTTCCCCAGAGAGGTGCAGGGGGAAAAACGTGTGTGCTCATCAGAGTCCAGTTTCTGTTCATTGCTTGAGGCATTTGCTTCAGGTCTTTCTGACCTATACTCTGCTCCCAGAGTTTATCCTTGTGTGTTTCTTGGACAGTTGGAGTTCTCACTAGCTGTTCATGGTAGTTACATGGCCAGCACAGTGTCTGTTAGCCAGTGTAGTCACCAGCCTTATTAAACTTTCCCATGCATGCTTTGAAGGCAGAAAGTGAACTGGCATATGAAAGGTTGAGCATGATGTGATCTATGGTTATGCGATAACCATCTCTCATAATCTTTGAGAAATGAGGAAGCTAGAATGAAGCTAGAATCTTTGGTTAGCTAGAAAAATGAAGCTGCACACTGTCAGCCTGTAATGAATGGCTTTTTCTAATGCTCAAATCTAGCAGTGGGTAGTTAGTGTGTATACATCAGAAACGCCTCAAGGTCTGGAGGGCTAGTTATTCCCCTATCTATCCTCAGGGTACAGCTGGTTGCAGAGGACCAGCAGGAAGCCTCTTGTCAATGTCATGTCTGAATTGCAGTGGAGATCAAACCACTGCGAGAATAGACAGGAAGAAGGACCGAGCTGTAGGGAAGCGAGCAGCCATCTAGCAAGCAAGAGACCGTGGTGAACATGGGAACTGATATGCTGTGACAGGAGCTGCTCACAATGTACTATCTCATGAAATGTCTACAATTTGTGCTCAATTTGTATCTAACTTTCTGGGCTTTATGCATGTGCCTACTCGTCAGGTTGAATGCCAGTGCATGTCTGTGGATCTGACCCAAAGTTAAAACTACTTGTAGTAGCTAAACCATGTATTTACTGTGGATTTAATAATTGTGATACCTGTATTGTTAGAATAAATGTCAACTCCAACATGTTTTTTTCTTTCCTTTTTTTTCCCCTGGTAATGGAGCATTTGAGGATTTGACGTTGATTTGTTCGCTTGTGTAATATTGAGTAATACTGACTTTGCTGTTGTTGTACCACTTGAAGAGACTGAAAATGTGGGGTTAATTGGATATTTCTACGCAAAAAGTTAATGGCACTACTAAATCAACTGGAAGTTGCTGCTTTCTCTCATTCGGTTAATGACATGTTGTGTTTTGCCTTTTTTTAGGTCACATTTGGGTCATCTTGTGGAAACTTTTGAGAAAACAAGGGTAATAATAAGACAACAATGTTTAATGAAAGTACACAGTCAGACTGAAACAGGAACAGGTTATCTGGAGTAAGTATTGGAGGTTTTTGGTGGGGTTGGTTGTACTGGTTTTTTCTTTATAAAGTCAGTAGTGTAGTTATTAGTAAATTATTCTATTTAACTTTGTTAAGAGTTGCATTCAGAAGTAAAAATCAATGACTCCATACTAGTTTTGGTTGCTCAGCTGGTAATGGATACTCTTTTGGGCTTTTATTGAAGCATTTCCTGTCTTAGAAACACTTGCATCTTATGAAATTTAGATGGATTTCAACTCTTCTCTTGGCTCCTGTGTATTCTATATAGGGTTTTGAACAGGAAGTGGCCTCATATAGATATAAGGACATGTAACCCCCAATTTACTAGCAAAAGTTAAAGCCCTGGCTGTATCTTCCAGTGTATTTGAAAATTGGTTGGGGTTTTGGTTTTGGCTGAAAGTTTCTATTCCTGGCATTTCCTGTGTGACCTTGATGGCTTTGTTGTCAGTATTTTAATATTTGTCTTGTGTTGCAGTTGCGTTGTCCTGCAAACTAGCATAAGTCTTCAGTTTATGAATCTCAGACCTGTCTTTTCTTCACTGTTGCTAGCTGACTTTTAGCTTTGCTGAATTCTAGGCTGATACATGTGTATCTCACTTATGATATAAGAAGATGAACTGCCTAGCTCAGGGACCGTGAATTGCACCTTTTGGTACTAAACATTGATATACCGATACAATATAAATCTTAGTTTACTTGTGTATCACTTGCTTGAGGTGGGTCACCTTGTTTGGATCAGATTGTTGAAATATATTCTTGTAGATGTTAGAAACTGGGAAAAATCAGCATAATTTTGTCTGATGCAGGTTTTGCTCATACTGTGTTCTATGTCACTGTAATTCTGCATGAGCCATTGGAAATGAGTGAAAAGTATCTGGCCATTAGAACTGAAAGGGTTGGAAACCAGTTTTAGTTTACAAGAAGATTATTTTGACATACAGCTTTATTGCCAAGAGGAAATGAGTCTTCTTAGCTTCTTCTTTAAAAAGGGATCTGGACATGGTGTCATCATTTGGGTAGAAGAATGTCTGAGTAGGTTTCATAGACAAGATAAACTTTTCCTACTTAGTATTTTTTCCAAAGCAGTTTTTAACTGGCAGAATAACACATTTGGATCAAGTATTAATTTCCTTTTTTTTTTTAAGGTAGGAAATGCATAATTGTAAAGTTTCAGTTAAAGATGAATTTAAAGAGGTTGATGTGTGTGTTAGTTCCCTTTTTGTAAGTACTTGAAGCTAATGCTGCAATTTTAAGTCAGCACATGTACATTTGTATCAGTTCCTGATGTAGGCTGTAAGTCAAGTGGCTGGAAAACCTACTCACAAAAGTAGCACTGCCACTTCAATTCTGACCTCTGAAGTTTTCAGGAACTGCTTTGCATGATGTTATTTGTCTTTTACTCACATACTAGACTACAGGGTAGAAATACAGGCACCTATTACAATGTCCAAATAAAGTAATACCTGTTTGTTGCTTACACACTTCCTTTTGACAGGTCAATTCTTGAGTCTGATAATCAAGGCACCAAAAGAGATGGGCAATAATGTTGAAGCTGAGCTCTCCAAACAAATGGAATTAATAATGTCCACTGGAGGCAGCTTTAGTCATTTTCAACAATTATATACAGACTTATATTGGGCATCCGTGCCTCTGAAGCTACATCCAGAACATTTCTCCAGTTCTGGGCCCTAAACAATAAGAGGGATGCTCACAAACTGGAGCAAGTCCAGAAGGAGGGCTGCTGCTGAGGGGCTGAAGGATGTGGCGTTCGAGGTGGGGATGCGCATGACCTTTGATTAGGGAAGACAAGGAGAGAAAAATCTTTACCAAGGTTTCCACTGCCTGAAGGAGGATTATAGAGCAGATGTGGCCAGGTGTCTGAGAGAGAACTTCACTGTGAGGGTGGTTAAGCAGTGGAGCAGATGGAGCATTGGAGCAGATTTGGTCATGGAGACTTTCAAAATTAACTGTGCAAACTCCTAGCAACATGCTTCAACTTCAGTGTTGAAACCAGTCTTGGGACCAGATGACTCCCAGAGGTCTCTTTCAACCCAAATTAGTCTGTGATTCTAGATAACATTAATTATTCTTGGTCCTTCTGGTGAATGGCCAGGACTACTTTTGGTTTTATTATCATTAACTTCATGATGGAAGTACTGATTAAGTGCTGGGTTTAGGACTATTCTTTTCTACCAAATACCATTGTATTTCAAGCTGTCTTTATAAAAGACATAGGAAAATGATGCATGAAATAAATGTAAATATTTGTGTTAGGCTTAGATTGTTGCTTGTTTGGCAACAAGTCCTATTCTTATGTAGCAAATGGCTGTGAATGCCCACTTCTGAATCTGTAGGGTTTTTTCCTTAAAGGGCATTTTTCTAACTTTAAGTGTCCATGGCTTCTCTGTACGTGAGACTTAAGTACAGTCTGCTTGTGTGACAGCTCTGTGCTTTGGTCCATGTGCCCTCCTTGCAGGAGAAAATGTCACTCATTATTTTCCACCGGCTTTAATTATTTCCCTTTTTACCTCTTTCTAGCTGCATACAATGTGTCTGCTGGAGAATAACCCTCTTTCCTAGAGGTTTTGATTGAAATGTCAGAAATAATTGCAAAGAGAATCTTTTAGTCCCTGTGTGAAGAGGTATCTATATATAGGGAAACCTCAATTTCTGCTCTTCACGGTTTTAATAGTAGAAAGTCCTCTAGCTCATAATTTAGAGATGTAACATTTTAGTAGCTGAACGAAGCAGTCGGCTGCTGTGGAAATGTGATAGTCTAGGTCCATTTGTACGTGTTGAAAAGAGGGGAAATAGTAACCATTTATATATTTGTCTTGTAAGTGGAATATTTACTTCTCCTGTCCTCCATGTTTACACTAGAACAAGTAATTACTCTGACTGGTGGAACAGGCAAGAAAATAGCAGAGAGCAGAACTAATACTTAGTTAATATTTCCTTGTATTTTTGTTAGACTCATACAGATGTTTAGCAAGGTGGGGGGGACAGGGACCCTTGCAGTTTGCTTAGTACAATAGATCAATAAAAGCACAACCCCAGATTATTAATGCATCTTTCCAGATCCATGGCAGGCACACTGAACAATCGCTTGGGCTGTTACACACACCTTTAGGCTGTAGTTTTACCTACTTTTTTAAGAACGAGCTTAAGAGCTGTGAAGTGGTAAAGCAGCCCTGGGGCTGGAGAAACTGTCACTTCTCCTCTACCGCTCATCTTGTTTCTGTTTACATCTTCACTTTGCTGGCACAAGCAGTTATGCAGCTTTGTAGAGAACTGACTCACCTGGTTAAAATGACATCTTTATTCAGGGTGAAGCTTCCCTCTGGGTTATGGTTCAGCTCTTTCTCTTCCTTTCCCCTTGAGCTTGACAGTCCAGTTCTCTTTCTTCCCATGTGACATCTCCATTCACCTTTTCTGTTAAGCTTGATTTTTCTGTTTGAAATGACCATGTGAGAATCTCATCATTTAAATGTTTAATAGAATATTTTTCTAATGCTACAGCTGAACATATCCTAACATTTTACACCAAGTGTAAAATACCTACAGCGATCTGGATTATCGGAAGTGAATTACCTAGGTTGTGAACTAACCAGCTCTATCTTGCTATCCTGGAGCACACTATACAGAATGCATTGGTCTTTGTGTCAGGTCCCTTTCTGCCTGCTGCTATTTAAAACTTACCAAAATATCTGAGGAAGCTGTTTACAAATTTTCCTGACAGTGCATGTACTGGCTATGTTCTCACAACCCAGTGGACACAGAATGCTCAGCTATTTGACTGGGCTTGTTGCTTCATTTGAGCCTTTCTCCTTGTCTCCCTGACTTTGCTGGTCATGGTGTCAAATTAACTTACTTACAGGACAGCGCTTTTGTAACCTACTCTTTTCTTCCATTTCTTTATATTCCATCTCACCTTGACCATGCACAACTAAATTCCAGTGAGCTGAATGTTTTCCTATAGTGGTCCCAGCTTCAGTGTGATCCAGTGATCACATGCTTCTAAAGATCATTTCAAACAGTAGCATTTGAATGCGCATGGAGTTTTTCTTCTCCTTGCAACTCACTTTAACTGCACAATACAGAGATGGCCTGACTCTCCTTACTTTTATATTTATATTTCAATGTATCTGTATAGTGATTTCAAGACAGAGCAAAAGATAGCCACAAATTAGTTGTGAGAAGCTGTTATGCTACTTGCTTGCTTTGTGTTCATTATGAATTATGTGCTGCCTGTGAATTGCCTGAAGTCTGTCAGAATTCTGGGATTTGAGTTTTATTTGTCAGGTTCATTATGAATAATCTTTGGAGGGAGCAGGAACTGTGGTGAATTGCCTGAGTATGAAGTAATGAGGAGTAAGAAAATCCCTTTAGCCTCCTTGTTCAAAGCAGCACTGATAAATCTTCCAAGTCTGGAACAACATTTTATTAGTGTAGTTCTCTACCTGCACACTTGTTTAGCAGGAAAAATTTTCTGAGGATAAGAATGTGATTTACAGCTAGCTTTGAAATGACACTTGCATTGAATCGTAGAGCAATGTCTGTAAGAGCTGACTAGAGGTAACCCAACCATCTGTTCGAATCAGGTTGATCAAATCAAATTTCACTTTGAAACCAGTTAACCTGTTTGCATTTCCTTTTCCACCTCTCTGTGTCCTGCTGAAGTCAATTGCAAATTCAGGTGCTCAGCATTTCTGGAGAACTGGGCCACCTGTATTTTGAGGCATTAATATCAAAGTAGAAAGTCAATTCATTGTGGTTTTAAAATCCTGGCTTCAGTTTTTCAGTCAGTGTGTAATGGTGAGGGTATAGCAGAGGGATAATGCTGCAGAAGATGTAGCTTTAATCAGGGACCATAGAAGATAACTTTTCTTTGTGGAAAATCAGCTGTATTTCAAGAGGAGAATGACAGGATCTAGACTTGAATAGCTGAGTGACCCCTCTTGGTCTGAGCACTGTGAGGGAATGACATTTAAATAAGGCTTTTCATGTTTTCTATATGTAGATATTTTTAGCAAGCTAAATAGCGATATTTTTATTCTGATTTCTGGAGGAATCCTGACTAAGTGGACCCTCAATTTTCCATCCCATAGGGTCAGCTCCTGCGGCAGTTGGGAACTGCTGGGAAGTATTTATAGTACCACATGATCTTTAAAAATAACTTCCCAGGCTACGCTGTAGATGTCTTGAATTCTTAAAATCTTTGCTATTGGAGATAGATGACATGCCTGGAGTGGAAAAATCTTAGCTTGGCTAACTTAGGCATGGATGTTTATGATCAAGTTGTTTGTATTTACCTTCTACATAGATTTAAAATAGATTGAAGTTCACCTGTGCAGCTGTGGAAGGCCAGACCTCGAGCAGTTCACTTTTTTGAGCAAAATAGGAATTTCAGAGGCATGGTAAGAAATAACATAGGGAATAAATTTTAATTGTCGGTGCATCCCATCCTGTTTTTAAAAGAGGGTCACTACTGATCCTGTGTGAACTGTGAGGTCTAGTGAACAACGGTTTAGTAGTATACATGTTGCATAGCATAGACGCTTTCTGTTGTCATGTGAAAGCTTTGAACAAACCTAGGCTGCAGTTCCATGTTACACCTATTTTCATCCCTGTGACTACAGCTGGAGGGTAAGGACAGTGTCCTCACCCACCACTGCTTCAGATATGGTGATTGCCTGTCACAGTGGAGCTGGTTGTTCCCTGAGTTAGTGGAAAACTAGTAATGTCTGTTCATATTGTTTTTCCACTCTGCTGGGAAGGTGGGGGACAGCCAGGAATGGGGAAAAGCACAACAGCTTCTGCCTTTTGACTGCTCTCATAATGATCTGCAAACTGCATGCAGGAGACAGTGACTTGTAAGAGTCACGCTAGTGTCTGAAATAATCCTGTTGTAGTCAGTATAAATGCAGTGGAAGTCAGCAAAATGGGAGTCCCACGCAACACTGAAACTGCTGCCAGTGTAATGACTGCAGAGCCATCCTCTTGGATCTTTAAGCTTATTGGCTGTGAATCTGTAGTTCTTCAGAGCCATGAACTGGTATGTTGATCCTATGTGTTTGGCTTCAGAGTTTTTGGAAGAAATAATAACCCACATATAAAGAAGGAGGAATTTTTACTTAGATTTATTTTTTATATGCCTTCTAAGTTTCATAGAACATAAACCTTCCTGCGTATTCTGCTTCCTTTGCCATCTTTGCTGCTAGGTTCTTTTCCCCTACTTGGTCTCTTGCTTGCTCATCTTTTTATAGTACTAGATGTTTACGTAGTTAGGAAAACTATTACAATTATTATATTGTGTTAGTGCTTAGTGTTTCTCCTACTTAGACTATGTGATATGCTGCTGCTGTTTCCTAGAAAATGACTGTGGTCAGATTGTTACCCAGCCTCTTCTGGACAGTAAGATATTGTTAAAACACTCTTCTCGTGTGTCTGGGTAGGGTGGCCCTTTTCAACTGCTTTCACTGCTGCAAGACTTTCTCTTTCTTTTAGTCCCTTGACTGGCACATGACAGAGCAAGCAGTAGATAAAGAGCTGTATTGATCACAGTGACAATCATCTTGAATGTGGTACTTAACGGTTGTAATAACTTATTATGTAAAGCAAAGATCTGGATGAGCAGAGTGCTCCTAGTTTGTGCATAATCCAAACAAGCTGGTTTCTGACATTTGTCCCTTATGTAAATAATCACAGTTTTAGTGAAAATGAAAATAAATCCAGCTTTGTATTTAACCTGAAGAGCTACAGTGCCCTTAAAAGGCACCCTTGTCTGAAAAAGGTGGTGTTTCTTAAGGAAATGGACTTCATACGCAGGTGATTTCTTCCCTGTTCCTTACAAGCCCCCATAACACTTCGCCATTTGGGACAGCATACGTAAGTATTCATCCTGAAAGAACTGACCACCTTTCCGGGGTTGGTGACATCGTTTCAGGCGTACCATATCTCTTCTGAAGACTTGCCTGAAGACTAGATTTTCTTGGTGCAGTGCGGCAGCCTGGGAGAGTAAATGATGTGAGAAATAACAAGGCGTTGGAACTTTCTTTTAACAGTTGTGCTATGTGGTGTTTATATTTACCAGCTTGGAAGCTGATAATTCCAAGCTTTTACTTGTAAAATTAGTACTTGTTTTACTTGTAAAATTAGTATTCTTTTTGATTAAGCTTCAGGATAAGAGATTGAATGCTGTTTTGGAGTTTACTTTGGTATTCTTTTAACAACAGATACACCTCAAAGGAGAAGTGTCAGGGGATTTGTGGTGAGTTCACAAGTAAAGGAGAATTTCTGTTTCAATGTGATAGTGTGAAATTTCATCATTGGTGCATTCTTCAGAATGTTGGTATTAGAGGACCTTACCTGGCACATTAATGCTGGGTGTTGGTAACAGTCTGTGGATTTGTGAGTACTTTTTAATGTCTAAGTTTTTTGCTGATGGGATAAATTACTTTCAAAGGGAAGTTATCGCATCGTTACTCCATGTCTGATTTTATTGCAGTGCCTCCAGGCAGGCTCACTCCGAGCATGCTCTTGATCAGCTCTTAATTTTAGGAAAACCTTCTGAAATATCTCCTCTTCTTTGCTTTGTTCTTCATATCTTCTTGATTGGCACTGTTTCCTGTCATATACTTGGATTTAGTTCCTTTACATGAGCAAGTTAACTACCCAATGCAGGTAAAACTGAGTTCACCAGCTCTTCCAGTAGTGGTGTGAAGCCTTTGTAGCTGGGTGGTTCTGGGCTCATAGTGCTCTCTTGTCCTTAAGTAGTTGTGGCAGAATTGAGTTTGCCACAAACTGTTCTTTCCTGCCTTCTCAGCACAGCTTCTGAAACCCTGCTGATCCTATAGTCTGAAAGATAAATCTCGTAACTCTTGGGGATGTTGCGAAAGCCTAGGTTTTGTTAATTGGTATCTTGTAATCTTCCAGTGGTTCTGCTGGTGACTGACGCTTCCTGGAAGTACTGCCTGCATTGCTTTTACAGACTGCTTGTGTATTTGAATTGTATAGGCCAGGTGTGCATGAGTCAAGTTCTGTGTTTTGATTAGGGAAAAAAATGAGTGAGATGCAATTCATTGAAGACCATACATAGATTACTTTGACAGTCGTCAGTACTGAAACCTTCTTAGGAATCAATGAAGAAGCAGCCTGCTTCTGGTAGCCCTTTTTTGTTCGGTTGGTTTTTCCTTTCCTAGTGGTCTCTTTGGTTAGATGATGAGACACACTTCTGTTGGGCGGTAGGGAGGAAGCTACAAGGTCTTTTTGCTTCTGGAGTAAGGCTGCTAGCACTGGAGTCAATTATTCTGTTGCCAGGAGCTGGTAAGTCCTTTAAAGCTCTACCCCCCCCCCCCAACAGACCGAGAACAACAATGAAGAACCCTGTGCCTGGGAACACAATAGCTGCTCTCAATAGCTGTTCAGGACTGTGGGCTGTTGACTGGTCTTTCCTACATAAAATGTGTGATTATTTTGTGATCAAGGTCACAATACTGAGGAAAGACAGAATATTAAATACGGTAACTTTCACACTGATTTCACAGAGGAAATTCTAACCCTCTGCAGGAACCCACAATGAAGAGAAAAATAGCTTAAATCTCTTTGGTGGTGAGACAGTCCTGGTCTGTTGGTGAAGCAGTGTCAAGACAGTGAATGTTTATGGAAGACAACAGTGGTGAAAATCTCTGTGCCTTACTGTATGGTTCACTATATTCCTTCCTCCTGTTTTACCTAACTGGAACTGTGTTAGTGTGAAGTATTCGTTTTGCTTCAGGCATTTAGAATTTTAATTGTCTTAAATAAGGGAATTCTTTCTCCCTGTTAAAAAATAAAATCCCGCTTCCATTCTTCTCCTTTCAGAGGCTCTGAAATTCTTCAGAACCCACGTATGGTTCTGGTGTCGCTAACGTAAGAAGGACTTGGAACTGCTGGAACAAGTCCAGAGAGGGCCACAAGGATGATCAGGGGCTGGAGCACCTCTCATACAAAGACAGGCTGAAAAAATTGGGTCTGTTTAGCTTGGAGAAGAGAAGGTGTGGGGGGACCTCATAGCAGCCTTCCAGTATCTGAAAGGGGCCTACAAGTGTGCTGGAGAGGGGCTCTTCATTAGGGAATGTAGTGATAGGACAAGGGGTGATGGGTTTAAACTGAAACAGGAGAGAATTAGATTAGATATAAGGTTCTTTACTGTGGGAGTGGTGAGGCACTGGAACAGGTTGCCCAGAGAAGTTGTTGTTGGCAAACTTGCAGAGGGTGCTCTGGATCCCACTGTCCATTTTGCGAGTAAAGATATTGAAGAGTGCTGGTCCTAACACTGACCCCTGAGGAGCATCACTTTTCACTGGTCTCTGCTTGGACATTGAGCTGTTGACCAAAACTCTTTGAGTGCATCCATCTAGCCAGTTTGTTATCCAGTGGTCCATCTGGCAAATCCATGCCTCTCCAGTTTAAAGACAAGGATGCAGTGCAGGACAGTGTCAAATACCTTGTACACGTCCAGGTAGATGATGGCAGTCACTTTTCCATAACCACCAACGCTGTGGCTCCTAATCTGTGTTCCATTTCTTTCCATTAGTCTGAGCAGCCTTTTCAGAACTGCTGCTATATTAAAATATGAAGTGAGTTGGTTTGCGATTAAGCTTGTGTGTGTAGACGTATGCATATGCAAGAATCTGAAATGTCTATGTCAAAGTTCAGAGTGAATTTTCGCATTACATGGGAAGGGTTGAATGCTGTCTATCAATGCTCTGTACCTGGGTCTTAGGAAAGCATTTAGTATCAGCCTTTGTTGCTATTAAATTCAAATAAACATCAGATACTCGAGTAGCCAAGATTAAGTATTGTTTTAGTTACTTCCTTCTTCTGTATGAGAAGCTGTTTTTAACTGTGACAGTAGGCAAGAGCAGCTATGAAGTTAAGAGCCAGGAATAGCTTTTAGTATCGTTTTGCTTGTTGGTATATTTTCCCTTCAGCTGGAAGTTGTTTAAAATGTCCTTGGTATTATTGCTCCCAATGCAGATGGCTTTCTGCCTTTGTTTCAGTTCCTAGATGTGAGTACTGTCAGTGTTAGTCACTACTGCCATCACACATTTTACTGTTTTGGCTCATGACTCATTCTCACACCCGTCTTACGCTGGCAATCAGTGTTATTCTCAGTGTAAGTACTTGTTCTTTCTTGACCCCTTTCATGTCAGCTATTGGTAGAAACCAAGTGCTGACTGTAAAAGACCTTAACCTGTTCCCTTGAGGAAGGAAATATTAAGTGCCTGGAAGCAAGAATAGCTTCCAGCATGCTCAGGTTGGTGTGATGATTGCTCTTCCCTTTTTAATCAAAAATGGAAATGGAGTTGTACAGCTTCTGATGTCAGTGTTGTCAGTCCATAATTACAAACAATTATCTTACAAGGACTTGATAGCTCTGGTTTTGGTCTCTTGGCTATAGGGTGCGTAACAGCGTTTTGAAGTCTTGCCGCTTTGAACATTTTAAACTCTTGCTGATGTGCTGAAGTGCAACAATTGCAAATGCTGTGGTAAAACAACTGAAAGAACGTGAGAATAAGGAAGATCTTACCCTGAATGCAAATAGAAATAATGAACAAAGTAACTACATAGAACAGATGAATGTTTTCCTTGCTCCTATACCTGGTAAAGTAATGCTTTATAACGGTGATACCACACCATTATACGTCTGCATCCAAGTGTGAAAGAGCTTTAGTTTTAGATAATCCAAATGATTTTTTTGTGACTACTGTTGTCATTTCCAACAAAATTGCAGGCAAGGTTTGAAGGGCAGAAGTAGCAGGGTGGAGAAAAATAAATAGTATCACATTTAAATAGTGGCTTGTTAAAGATGCACTGATTTGTAACGAGGAACTATGCATTTTCTCTAGATACTTTTTAGGTGGATGCTCTGTTATTCTTACAGTGTAGTCTGGGTTGCATGGTGGGGTTACAGATTATTTCTGTAAGCAATTCAAGAGACCACAGACTGCAGAATTTGCTGCACCCATTTCTAAGTGGATGGATGGATTTGTAAAGATCTGGTAAGTAAGAATCTTTTCATAGCTGACTTGCTATTTTCACCAGGTCTACACCTCTCACCTCCAATTATTTTTGTTCTGATTCAGTCTGGTGCAGTGTAGTGGATTTTGGGGGGGGGAATGAGGACTTAGTGGTGGCAAACCCATTCAATTATGGTTTATATTATTCAATAATGATGACAATAATGATGACCCTAGTTGTTCCTTCTATTGAGGAAAATTGAGTTGTCTATTGAGGAAAATATTTTTCCCATATATATTTACCTTTCAAAAATTTAGAGGTTTTTTGTTTGCCCTTATTGGGAATCTTCCTATGTGTTGTGGTTTTTTATGGTATTTTTTATCTACTACAAGCAAAATACTAAGTGATCCACATATTTAGTATGGTAGCAAGATGTGCTGGCAGCAGTCACACTTGTGTGGGTCTTCACAATTTTGCTAAGGCTGAATGGAAAGTGTATTTACATGGCAGTTAGAGGTGAGACTGAAGTGTGTTGTCTCATATCCAAAGCAGCTTTGAACTGGCAAGGTGATGGTAGCACAGCTGTGGTACCAGAGAGTTGTTTTTAGTTTTTAGCTGGGCTCCATTTGGGTTTTTGGGCTTGCTATTTCACTGGGCAGTAGTAAGCTTCAGAGGATTGCAGTTCTTCCTACTCAAGCCTTTCTTTACCACAGATTTTCATCTCCTGAATTTTTCCAGCTGTCAAATGTGCAATTTACTGTGAGGATAGAAACCAGTACTGAGGACTGAGGCTTATGGGGGCTGGGAACATTTTCAAGTGTTGATTTAAATGGTACTACTTGTGTGACCATGATGAGCAATAAAAGTTAGCACTTTATAATATGTACAAAATATTAACAGCTTGCTTGTCAAGGAAAAGTTATGCTTCAGTAGGAGTTGATTTCTGTGCTGCTGGCAGTCTGTTATCCATCCGGGGGACATTCAGCTTCCCCCTATACTTGCTTGCTTGCTTATTTATTTATTTCATTAGAAGCTGTCTGTATCAACCAAGGGATTACGGAGAGACTTTCTGAAGTATCACTTTCGCGTTTCTGTTGTCAGTTACGGATGATGATGCATATGACATTGAACTCTTCCATTTAAAAGCCTATCCATTTTAAAGAGGAATAGAACTATTAAATTTAGCTCACTGTAAATGAAGCAGTAACTCCTGCATATGAAGCCTGGATTTAGTAGCTGGTGGTGTGACTTTTCCCAAACCAAGCTGTTTCCTATAGAAAAAAGCTGGAGAGGGAGGGGAGCAAAACACCTTTGTTATGATGTGGTTGGTCTCCTGGAATTTTGTGCTGGGTTAACCTATGGTGCATTATAAAAATATTTTCTGGTTGCTTGTTTTGGGGAAAAAAATATTAGCAATAAAACACTTTAGGGTTGAAAAGCTGTATTCATAAATGCATGCATACATGTATAATGTGTTTTATATATATGTATATATAACATGTATATGTAATTATCTGTAATTCAGTGGCATGACCAATTTAAGCAATCTTGCCCTGTTTCTAGGACTACCTTTGTATGTTTACCCCCTGTAGAAAGGATTAGCTTTTGACAGTGGATTTTGCCTAGTGCCTTAACAAAGGGGAAAATCCCATGTGTCAGACCTTAGAGCAGTGGAGTCAGCAGTAGTGACTGGAGTTCAGAAGGCTGTTGTGCTGATGTGGGTTTTGTTTATTTCCCGATGAGTGAGTTTGAACCTGCTCTGTGATGGATGAAGAACAGCAGGCTGATGTATTGGTTACATTCTGCTTTTTCTGCTGGTGCTGTAACAGGAGAAACACCTTCAGTTACGCAGAACAGGCCTGATTTCAGAGCAGGGAAGGAAGCTAAAAGGGAAATAATGATAAAAACTGTAATATTAGCGGAGTTGTACGTTCTGGTTTATTTTTTTATAAATGGTGATTTCCCTCATCCCCTGATGTCCAACAAGAATTGGAAAGGTGCTGGGGTAATTGTAAAGCAATTCTCCAGTGAAGGCAATAGTGGTTTACAACACTTTTCATCCCTTTGTCAGCTGAAAAACATTGTCTGTATGAAGAGGAAGGTAAATACTTCAGTGACTAGTGACTGAAAGGAAAATAGATCTTTAGAAAGTAGGTAATCAAAAGACTTGGAAGCTCAGGAAAGCTAGTGCTAACGTGAAGACTAAGTAAAAGTGTCTTGAAATACAAAAGACAAGTAATCAGGAAGCCAGTGTAATGAGTTGAAGTAGGTCACACAAAGGGTTTCCCCCTACTCTGCAGGGGACGTAGTTTACACAGTGAGTTGAATTTATCAGAGATGATCTTGCTTTAAGGGTGAAAGCGAATAGAGATAAATGTCTTTAGAGGAAAAAGTTGCTTTCTAATAAGCGTTGAAGATTATTTTCCTTTTAAGCTGAATATGTCACTCTGGCCACAATAGTGTTTTACCAGAAAGGGCATTTAGACTAAATGGAATTAATGAGTAAAACTATGCTTATGTGTTTGCAATAGTGGCATTTGAGACGCCAGACTTGCAAGCTGAGCTGTACAATCAGGCTTATGTAAGCCTTCCAAAGGCTTTAAAATGTGTGTCTAATTATAGAAGGTGAAGTATACTGAATTGTTATTTTTTTTCCCCCTAAGGCCATGTGGTTATGATATTACTGAGATTCCATAATGCCTCCTGCCGTGACAGACAGCCTTGACATCTGGGCAGTGGATTCGCAGATTGGCGCTGATGGCTCAATATCTGTGGACTTCCTGTTGCCCACTGGAATCTATATCAACCTGGATGTCCCTCGAGATGCCACCATATCTCAGATTAAACAGGTAATAATACCAAATGGTTCATTAATGTAAAAGTACCTTCTATTTGGAATGAGTGCTGTTCCTGATTTTTAAGCGCCTTTTGGCAAATAAAGCAACGAATTTAAGTAGGCATAAAAAATGGTGTATTGAAGGCATATGCGTAGCAGATTGGTTAATAAACATAAGTGTGGCTGGGGGTATGGAATTTCTTTGGGCAGATGGCAAGGCTTGGAGAAATTACTTCTTGCTAAAGGTTACACTTCAGCTGAGAATATTAATATAGGGCTATTAGAATACTGCATTGCTACATCTAAAACTGTCTTTAGCACATCACTACTACATTGTACAGTTTTCTGATTAATGTGCAAACAGGAGACACTGTGTCTAATTTGATTTTTAATATGGAAGTCACAGATTTTGCTCCTGCTTCTTTTGATTGACACCAAAGATGGGTGTTTAAAAAATATGTATGTCACTTCTTAAGGGTTTTGTATAAGTGTCTTGTTAGGGTACCACTTAAAAAGTAAGGGAATACTCACATTAGAGGAAGGGGAGCGTGGGAATAACCACAGATATTAAAGAATAATCTATTGACCTTTCATCAGGTAGTGACCGTATGAGGCCGTTTAGACAAGCTACAGGGGAATTGGGTAGTGGGTGAATTACAAAAAGTAATCTGATCTTTAAAGCATAATAAAGTTCTAAAAGAAGATAAAGAAGTGTGATTTCTTTTCCCATTGCATTGCCTGGTAAATAAGTACATTATTTTTCATTCTCAGTCTGACAGTGATCTCTTCTTTATAGAGATTATTTTCTTTGTATCAGTAGTAGCTTCATGTACATTCATGTACATGTACATTCACCCACAGTTCGTTGTACACATTTGAAATGTAGACACTGATGTACTTTTTTTATGCAGTGGGTCATTTGGTGTGTGCACTTAGTATATGCAGTAATGAGAGTGCCACTAGAGATTGAAATGATCCAGGTGAAGAGTTTTGTGCTATGCTCAAATACTTGAAATATTTCTGACTGGAAAAATGCCTTTGTTTTAGTAAAAGGGTAACGTGGGCAAGTGCAGGTTAGTCTGTGGGTGGTGGGTAAGGTAATGGAATAGCTGACAGTGATTTCACCTGAGAAAGGATTTAAAAAACAAGTGTGTAAGTGACAGCACAAGGGCCATGACAGAGGCTGTCTGGTTTTCTGATGGCTGACACACTGAAATCTAACATGTTACAGACAGGTACTGTTGATATTTAGCTGGTTTTCAAAGGGAAGGAATGTTGATTGTAACTGCAGAGGAAATGACTCCCTTTGAAAACAACAATAAATGAGGACTTTGATGACATACTGGGTTTGTAGCTCTGCTCCCATCTCATTGCTGTGACAAGCCCCGATTTGTGGACTGTAGAATGTGTAAGACAAGTAGCCAAGTACTTGAGGGCTGAAGAGCTGTTTATTTCTGTGGACTTTCTAATACTACCAGGCCTGTAATTTGGGTGATGGCAAAAGGCTGCTTTCAGCAGAAGTCTGTTTCAGGAACTTGCCAGCTTTTTAAATGTTATGGTCATTAAAGGACATAATAAGTACCAGTAGCTGGAAAATTAAGTTAGACAACTTGGGAGCTAAAATCAAAAGGTACAGATTTTTATGTAATGAGCTGTTAGATAAGAACAGAGAGGCAGTGGTAGATTTAGTCTGTCGATACTTTCAAATGTGGAAGTTTTGCTCTACACTAGAGGTAATTGCTGGATTCAGCTTCACTCGGCTAAGCAAAATATGCTGGAATATCTTTCTGGAAGGCAGAATTCATTGCACAAACTATGAAATCTATCTAGGTATGTTCAGTTTGGCAGGAGGAGTGCAGTTCAGCTGCAGTTGCTTGAGAAGGGTTTTTTGCGATAGCATTATTGATCCTGCAGTTCCAGTTTCAAAAGAAGTTTTGGAAACAAATCCTTAAGATGCAGACTTTCAAAATGAGGACAAAACCATTCTCACAGATAAAGATTTTAATAGTATTTAGGTCAGGAGAGATCTGTTTACTTCCACTTTAACTTTCTGCTGAGGATTTGATATATTTTATGTACCAAGTTACAGCAAGACACATTGGTGTTACTTAAGGTGTAATCTGCTACTGACACGTTCAGTTCAGTAAAGCATTATTTAGTGTTCTGTGGGTGACTCGGGTGTCTTAGTGGCCTGCCAGTAATTTCCAAATAATTTTACTTCAAGCTTCTCCAGGCAACAGGGGAATTTTTATTCAGGAATCAGTCCCATAGTGGGAACATGTTGTCTGCGTATTACAGTAATTACTGGAAAAAGAAAGTGTAGATGTGTCTTGAGGGGAAAGGATTTTAATAGGAAGCTACAGGAATGGATGGAAGAGAGTGATGGTTGGGTGGTCAATGTCACAAACATCTGCCTTTAAAATCAGTGCTTTGCTACTGTAGTGACAACCATAGTCCTGCAGCTTTGCTGCAAATAGGACTAGATTGAGGCAGTACCAGGATAAGCATCGGGATAAGGGTTAGTGCCCTGTTCTCTTACCATCTCATAGTACTTGCCCCTGTATGTTTTTTACCCTTGGGGTACTTGGGCACACAAGTTGCTGCTTAAAAAGGACCTCAAGATAGAGACTACAAACAAGACATATATCATTATATGTAGGGCTATAGCAAACATGTTACTCTTATGTTCTTTTGGGGACATGAATAGAAATTAATGTTACCTTCAGTGCCATAAGATATGTGCATGCCTTCATGTTTTGATTTATTTATTTTCTTTGCAGCTGTTATGGAAGCAGGCACATGCCTATCCACTTTTTCATCTCCTCATGGAGATTGACTCTTACATGTTCTCCTGTGTGAACCAGACTGCTGTACATGAAGAATTGGAGGATGAAACGCGGAGACTTTGTGATGTTAGACCCTTTCTGCCTGTCCTTAAACTAGTGACAAGGAACTGTGATCCAGGAGAAAAGTTGGATTCCAAAATAGGTGTCCTTATAGGCAAAGGTAATTACATTGATTTTTTATTTTTCTAAATGAGGATAAACTTTGTTCTGTGTGAGGGTCTCAATTAGGCAGGTAGCAGTGGAAAATGAAACATTTACTATTGCTGTGTCAGAATTTGCCTTTCGCAAAAGAAAGCTCGTGTCGTTAAAAAGAATTGAAATTCTCAAGATGAAATGTTTGAAAGCTACTCTCAATATTGTATTTCAGCACAGTGTTGTATTACTACATCAATCAAGAACAAATTTTACATTCTTCAGTGAGGGGAAAATCTGTAATATTATTACTAAGTGAAGGAAAGCCTAATCCCTGAAAAGTGTTATCATTAATAGCCTAGCAGCAAACAGAGGGAACTTTAAACTTATTATGATTTTGTTGGACATGGTTTCTGACTTGGTTAACAATGAGATCCTTGGGTTTGCTCTCAATTGTGGCACTGATTTGCAGCACACAATGAAAAGCTATTTTTAAAGGTTTCACAGTAACTTATTCTTGATGTTATTTCAGATTTTTCAGCTTTTCAATCCACTCTGCTGGGTTAGACAATCAAGATTGACGGGGTCATGTGAGATCATACCTCTTGTTTTAAAACAATGAGCCATTGTTAGCTCTTTCATAAAGACTGCAGGTTTTGTTTAGATTTCATCAGTACACTGTCTGCCCATTTGTTAAATCTGACAATGGGAACAGTTAGCCAGTTTAACCATTCACACAGATTCTGACACATTCCGAGAGATTCAGATGTTTTCATTGAATCTTCTGCTTGCTATAGCTGTGTCCCTATTCTGTACTTTAGAAGTGGAAAAACATGTTCCTATCTCAGTCTCTAAACTTAGTGGTTTGTTCTGAAAAGGTGTTCAGTGCTGTGTGTAATCTGGACAATGTCCTTCAAAATTGAGGAGAAAAGAGACGCTTGCAGGCCCTATGCTTCCTGAACTACCAAAGAATCGCAGCTCTGTGGGCTCTCCACTGTGTATTCTCTCTCTACACATTTTGGGAAAGGAACTTGGATTGGTTGGAATTTCATGATGACATTATGTCATGTTGTATATTAAGTCCTGTCATGATGACTTGAGTAGAAAATGTTAATCACAAGAAAAATTCAAGAATAAATTTGTCTGTGCCCCACTCGCATCCTTTTTTGGTTTTTAAACAAAATAAAAAAATGCCATCTTTCTGTAGGATTAAAAAAAAATACAGTTTGCAAACACTTCTCCTCCTCTGTGCTCTTTAAGACGCATTTGCTGGTCTGTCTTTTCATTGGTTCTGTGAAAAGAGGCTTTACAGCTTTCCAAATTACCTCAAACTCAGGGTGAAGTTGCCTTTGCCACTTAATAGTACCTGAGAGAGGCTTTGGTTCTTGTGGTTTGAACTAAACTCTCATGCCAGGTTGCATGGGAATTGTGCAAGTGACTTCAGAAGTCCACTGATGTAGAGGACAGTGTAGAGCCCAACTCACTTTTGCAGCTATGTTGGATGGGATGTCTGAAGAAAACTCCTGTAACCTTAAATTAAAGATAACAAAGGTTCGAGTGGGATGCTAAATAGGTGAGCAGTATTTGTGCAGGTATGTATCCTTTAGCTTGCTTGAATTCTTTCAGGTCTCCATGAGTTTGATGCCTTACCTGATCCTGAAGTGCATGACTTCCGAGCTAAAATGCGGAGAATCAGTGAGGAAAAGATTCATTCGCTTGTGGGTCTCTCCTGGATGGACTGGTTAAAGCACACTTACCCACCAGAACAGGAACCTGTTGTCCCAGAGAGCTTCCAAGACAAGCTCTATAGTGGAAATCTTGTAGTGGCTGTTCATTTTGATAACTGCCAGGTAGGAATGGTTGTTCATCACATTTCATCTCCTGTTCTTGATTATGAACTGGAACGTCATGTGATTGATCAAGGATGTAAATAAAATAGAGTACTAGCGTTATGGCATTTGATTTAAAATGCAGATTCTTTCACCAGGATCTTGAAAGTGAGGATGAGAACTGACAATTGTAAACTGATCTTCTGAAGTCAAGTTACGGTTCTTCTGAAGTCAAAATGGTTTTGTATATTCTGTATGCTCTATTCTATATATTTTCATGTTTGTTTAAATGTAAAACATAATTCAGAGTTGTCAGGACTTTGGTTTTGGCCAGCTGTTACTGTGTTGCTTTACTATTGTTCATTTTCAGGCCTGGGGGATGCTGGTGAATTGAGAGATGCCATATTCAACACGCTTCTCTGTGTGGTTCATTGTTGAACATCTTTGGGGTTGATCTGCTGATTAGGTTGAGCAATATCTTTTAATGAAAAAGGAATTGGTATTTCCTATGCTAGACATGCATATAGACAAATGAAGCATTAGCTGAGACTTAGACAAACCTTCCTGTTTCAGCTAATAGATCTATAGCTTATTTATAAAATCAACGCCCCTTTAGTTTCCATCTAAAACGATTTAGCTTAAGTTTCTTGATGTTGAAGTAGCTATGATTCTACTTGAGGCCAGCATTCCCATTATTCATTTTTCCACTGTGTTCTTTTGGATTACAGTGAGGGATCAGCATAGGAAACCTGAAAATCTTGATAATGAGTAAATATATCAGACTATATTTTGTGTCCAATTTTGGCCAAGGTGCTAGATACTGATTTTCTAATGATTTAGCAGATTTCATGTACAAAGCTCCATTATTTCCAATACTACATTTTTAAACTTAAAAAATCTCAAATGGTAAAATAATGTCTGATTCTGGAAACACTAAATGCGGAGGTAAGTCCTCAGTTTGGTCACTACTGATGCTGGATGCATAGGTGGGTTTATGACAACACCTTTTCCAGTCCTTTTAGCTTAGAGGACTTGTCCAGGAGAGAGAATATCTGTGTGTTTGTTAGCTTTTGATTAAAATGTTGTATATATGTGCATATGGTAATGGTACAAAAGCAGTACAAAAGTTCCTGCTGGTGCAGAATGTATTTGCATGCCACTGTAATAGCTGAGACTGCTGACATTTCAGATGTTTTGAATGTTTCTGCTGCCAGTTCTGACCTTCAAAGCTGTTCAAGAGCTCAAATCTGAGCTACTTTTTCAGTGTAGTAAACTCTCTTCCAGACTTTACTACTTGCCCTGAACACTAGAATCATCCCAGGAGGATTAAATGGGAAGGTGTGGGGACTGTTGTGTCCTTTCAGTAGCAATTCTGCAAGACTGAAAGGACTACTGAAATCCTTTTTGTCTAGAATGTGGTTGGGGACTGTAAAAGCTACCTAATTGTGCAGCAAATGAGAGAGACTGATCCCCATTGCTGTGATGTGCTTTTAAAGACCTTCAACTTGGAAGTAAGGCAGCTGTTAGGGAGCATCAGCTTCCTGAGAAGAAAAAGTGTCATTCCCTGTATACCTGTTACCAGTTTTGATAGGAGAAGAAACCCTTCACAGTTTGGCAGCTTTCTGACAGGGAGAAGCTCTTGGGAACCATGCAGAAACTGAGAAAAACCTGAGCTAATTCTGCTTTACTTTACAGAGTTAGATCTTTTCATTAGGGCAGCCTGGCTTCTTACCAGTAAACTTCTATATAGCCAAAGCACAGGTCAAAAGACTGTGAACCAGACCATATATCACGTATTAGTAAATAAATAAAAAATCAAAACAGAAGACTCCTGAAATCAGCCTTTGCTAATAATTGTGTGCAGAGCTTAATGTAATAAGTTAAAGGGAGATGAAAGATATCACCGATGACCTTTTACATAGGGCAATTTAACCACTTTTCTTTTTTAAATTTCAAAGAGGAGGTAACTTCTTACCTTTCTAGAGTGCATCAGAATCAGAGATACTTTGGCAGCAAGTAGATAGCCTCAAAAAGTTAGATTAAATATGTTCTTTGGAAAGGTTTCCATGTTGTATGCAGAATGCTGCAGGTATTGGCAGCTTCCCCTTTTTTCTGCACTCTTCCAAATAAGTTGGTGGGTTTGTACATAAGTCACATTTTCTTCTGCTTTATTGCAGAAGCAAATTGTTATTTCAAGTGTTATTGTACCAAGACTTCTTTCTGGCCAGAAAGAAGAAAAACCACATCTAGTACTGCTGCATAGCTTGAAATGCATGCATGATTTATAATCTCCCTAATTTGTATTCTAAAATACAAGCTTGTAGGTCAGTAACCTGATGTAGAAGTTTTTGAATTGCTACTGTATCAATTAGGTGAAGTTCTGTCTTAAAGCATTTCTCATACTATAAAAGTTTGTGAATTGACCATTTTGCAGCTTTAGGTGTTAAAAATAGTCTGGTTTTAACAGTTAAGTATTTCTGCCTATTTTATTATGCATTCTACAATTTAAATCTTGTATGTCTGACTATGACAAGCTTGATAATTGGTATTCCTGTTTGTGTTTTCTTAGGATGTATTTAGTTTTCAGGTGTCTCCTAACATGAATCCCATCAAGCTGAATGAGCTGGCAATCCGAAAACGTTTGACTATCCATGGAAAAGAAGATGAGGAAGTTGATCCTGCTGACTATGTGCTGCAAGTTAGTGGAAGGCTTGAATATGTTTTTGGTGATCACCCATTAATTCAGTTTCAGGTATGTCAAGCTCTTTGAACGTACCATAACAGTTCTCCGGTGCCTTGGCCAAAATTCGACATTGCTTCCTGTGCTGCTGGATGCTCAGCTATGCTAAACAGTAACAGACTTCATCCTCATGTCTGCAGCTCTCTCCCATTGTAAAATACATGTGCACCGTTTCCTTTGTATCTTTGTAATATATTATTTGTTTCTTTGATTTGAAAGTTGGCTCAGAAGTAGTCTGCTAGCTGATAACAACTGTTTTCCATGGGGTTTTAGTATATACGCAACTGTGTGATGAACAGGACTCTTCCTCAGCTGACTCTAGTTGAGTGTTGCACCATAAAGAAGATGTGTGAGCAGGAGATGATTGCCATAGAAGCTGCCATAAACCGAAAATCATCCAACCTGCCTCTTCCTCTGCCACCAAAAAAAACAAGAACAACAACTGTAAGTTGATATGGAGAATGTCTAATACCCAACCAAACAGTGACTTGTGGAATATGAATAATAGTGCCTGGGATTTGTGCTACTACTACCGGTTTCCAGTTAGGTCACCTAGGGTCTACTTGGAGCCTCCTGTGCCTTGCAAGGACATTTGCATCAGAAATAACAGACCTTGAGACTTTTTGGAAACTTCTTTTCTTCCCTCACCTCATCCACCCTCTTCCTCCCCTCACCATCTCCTTTTCATTGCTATTGATTCTACTTTAAATCACAACCCGGAAGACTGGGTAATTCTGCAGGAGTTATTGCAGAGAATCTGGATTCTCCAGCTTCTGTGCAGTGTGTAGGCTCCGGTAGCTTGGGCCATAGTGGTCTATGATCTCTTTATCAGCCCAGATACCTTGCATGATGTTGCCAATTCAGTGATGGCAACTTTGGGGCATATTATATATCCATCTTTTCTTTTAAAATGGTGCTTTCCTTATTGCTAAACCTGATATCCTTAGAGCACAGATACAACCTACATGCTGTCATTCTAAGAAACATGAACAGACTTCACTCTGTTATGCACTGTATACATTCAGAAAGAACAATAAAT
This sequence comes from Agapornis roseicollis, assembly GCA_002631895.1. Classification (NCBI taxonomy): domain Eukaryota; kingdom Metazoa; phylum Chordata; class Aves; order Psittaciformes; family Psittacidae; genus Agapornis; species Agapornis roseicollis. The sequence goes on from NDXB01001416.1 coordinate 264,793, forward strand.
TTGAGTGGTACTCATTCCCCCAACCCCTTTTCAGCTGAGTGGGTTTTCCAAACTTTTTTCCTCTTTAGGGCATCTTTGTATGCTCCTGTGATCATGATAACCAGTTTCTTTTTTGAAAATTTCAACTTTATGTTTTTAAAAATATCTCTTTATATATATTTATGACTTTCTCTTAACATGTTTAGCTCATAAAGTAGGTGTTAATACATTACATGGATTAAAACTGAGCTCGTATCTTTGTTTTTACTTCTCAGAGTGTATGGGATATTTCCAGCCCTTTCAAGATTACTCTGTTAAAGGGCAATAAATTAAATACAGAAGAAAATGCCAAAGTAAGTAATTACGGCAAGTGCCAGAAGATGTTCTTTCCATCTTTTAAATGATTTTCGATGTTTATTGAACTTAGTCATAAAGATTTCAATTCAGCAAAAGCATTTTTAGTTATTCCTAGTTATATCAGTAGTAATATTTAAAATCTTGCTTTATTGCTCAAGTATTGGCTTATTGTCTACATAAAGCAATACCTTGCTATGTGCATTAGAACATTGTCAATAATCATGGGCAGTATGACACAAATGTTCACATGTTCTTTTTTAAGATGGTATGTGTAAGTACTGACATTGGTATGAAATAAGCTTGTTCAAACTAAACTGTCATAAACATCTGACAAACAGAAGCAGATGAAATACTGTACCTTTTTCAATGGAACTTAAGGTACTTTTGTAGTCCGGAACACAGTCTATGTGTGTGTAAGCACAGACTGCATGCTTACATACAATCTGTCTTTTATTTTCTAAACATGCTGACCACAAAAGCTACAATATCTCTTCCTGTAAAAATGCACACGGGTGGGCTTCTGACTGGTTTACAGACCACAGGCTGTTAACATGTGGGAATTTATTGCACAACTACTTTTAGATCTTACAAGACACTTGCCTGTGAAGGTAGAACAAGATTCCCTTCCTTTCCTTTGCTTGGCTATCAGTAAATCACATAGTTAGTCATGTAGATTGGGAAGAAATTTAAAAAAGCCATTGAAGTTGCTGTTCTCATGGTTTATTCGGAATACTTTGTGGTTTTTTTTTTTTTTTTCCTTCAAAACTGTTGTTATAACCTCCTTGTGTATTAGCAGTATTATGTTTTACTACATAGCTAAGTGAGCCATAGTTAGTTACAGTTTTACTACCAGAGACACTTTGGCTATGGAAATGGATGTCTACAAAAACAGATGTTTCCCTTATATTTGTCCAAACCATTATTTGGCTAGTTGTTGTCATATCTTAATTCTATGTTCTGTAGACTCATAAAACTTTTAGAAGAAAAGGGAAGGGAAAAGAGAAGGTGGATTCCAGAAGCAACGTAGCTGCTGGGTTTCATTTTGGCGGTGGGGTGTCATACTTAGAAACACTGAGTCTTGGTTACTTTCAGTACGCTTTTAGAGGAAAAAGAAAATACACTTGAAAAGCTTGAGAAGAAATAGGAACCATGACAAGTTTTTGGTATCAGTCCCTGTGGACACTTGCCTGGATGTTATTTAGTATTCTGAATGCTTTTTAATCTTGAAAATGTTGCAGTCCTGTCGTTGCTCCAGAACAAAAGTGCATGTATTAACTTTGCAAGCTTGAGCATGTTTCCCTGCATTGTCTGTCTACACTGTTTTGGAATTGTCACTATTGAGATCATATTTGTTTCCTAGTTATGATTCTAAGTCTGTTTAATTCACTGCCATTGTTGTTTAAGTTTCATTGTGCTTTGGATAAAGCCAATATCCATCCATTTTTGCTGAAATCACCAACAGGGTTCACAAATGCAGTGTTTGTAGTGGGAAACAAAACAGGTGTCAGATAGCACTCCACTAATGTGAGCTGGTTTGAATATCTTTTACTTGATCGCATATGCTCTTAATAATGTAAAAAAAAGGCTGGGGAAATGTGGTGGCATGTAAAGTTATATCAGAAAATAGCAAAGAATGATATTCAAAATGGTGCAAGTGTGAGCCTAAATCCATGGCTAAAAAACAACTCCCACCTCCCCCCCAAACAGGCTAATTTTAGAACATTTACTGTTGCTGGTTTTAAAGCAAAAGCATATACTAGATGTAATCAGATTTCCCTAAGATGTCTTTAAGTCAGCAAAAGAACTTGATTATAAATTCAGTTGAATGAATAATAAATCTCCAAATGAATTAATAAAGGACCATCTGGTGAGTTGTTTGTAGAAGGTTATGAACCAACCAATTTTAATCTGTTCTCTGACTTCAGCCACAGTATTTTGGCTTTGAGGAATATATGGCTGCAATCTTTATTTACAGAGAAATAAAAAACCCACTAAATACAATGAAGAAGAATTTTTATTGTATGTGTGTATTGTTACATACAGGCATGCACACACATGTGTAGGCTGTATACATTTAAATTTCCTGAAGTAAGGTTACTTCCATGCGATCTGTTTCATGGATGTTCATGTTGCTGTTCTTAACTCCTAGTGGTGAAGCTGTGCATTCCAGAAACAGGTAATAGTTGATTCTTATGAGTATGGCTGAGGCTCAAGTGAATGCAGTTTTTTAAACAGAACTTTTTCTTTCAGTGGTAGTTTGTAAGCCCTGGATTGAGATAAAAACAGTTTAATAGTTAAAATAAGGTATAATAGGTTACTACTACTAATAATAATGAAAAAGGAAATAACAAAAAGTTGGCCTCTCCCAGTCAACTCCCCCCAGTTTTTAGGGTGCTGAGGCACTGAATGGGTTGGCCAGGGAGGTTGTGAGTGCTCCATCCCTGGCAGTGTTCAAGACCAGGTTGGATGAAGCCTTGGGTGCCATGGTTTAGTGTGAGGTGTCCCTGCTTATGGTAGGGGGGTTGGAATTGGATGATCTTAAGGTCCTTTCCAACCCTGACTGTTCTATGAATCTGTGATTATGCGGTTTATTTTAAAACATCAAAATTAGTATTTAAGACAGAAATATTGATGAAATGCACATACGTATGTTCTGTATAATATTCTATGCAGAATTCTATAGGTTCTGTGGCAAGTTTAAAATGTCTCATTTCTTTATTGCAGGTTCATGTTAGGGCTGGTCTTTTCCATGGTACAGAGCTCCTTTGTAAAACTATTGTAAGCACAGAAATATCTGGGAGAAGTGACCATGTCTGGAATGAAGTACTGGAGTTTGAAATAAATGTCTGTGATCTTCCAAGAATGGCGAGGCTCTGCTTTGCAATTTATGCTGTAATGGATAAGGTGAAAACGAAAAAGTCAGCCAAGGCAATGAATCCTTCTAAGTACCAAACCATAAGGAAAGCAGGAAAAGTGGTAATTATTTCTTCTTGTTTTCTTGAGTGGAACTCTGGGTTATATTGAAATGACTGTTCAGAAATCTTTCATTGCTTTACTTTAGTGTTAAAGACTGCAAAATGGAGACGAAAAAAACCTTGCAACCCAATGGACAAAGAGGATATGTAATAAGAATTGCACATCATAATTATTAATTTTAATTTAAAATAAATATATTTGAATTTTCTAATAATAATGCTTACAGTATAAATATCTTTAAACTTAGTTTTATAAATATTTTTATATTTTAAATACATATATTTAAATCTAATTTTATAATAATTTTCAATGTATTTTTAATAATAATGGCTTTACAATTAGGAAGCAAATTCTCCCCTGTGAGGGTGCTGAGGCGCTGGCACAGGGTGCCCAGAGAAGCTGTGGCTGCTTCATGCCTGGCAGTGTCTAAGGCCAGGTTGGAGACAGGGGCTTGGAGCAACCTGCTCTAGTGGAAGGTGTCCCTGCCTATGGCAGGGGGGTGGGACTGACTGGACTTTAAGGTCCTTTCCGACCCAAACCAGTCTGAGATTCTGTGATTGATAAGAAAAGAAACTTCTCATACACTGATGAAGGCATGATCATTTTTGTTGTAAACCAGTTGGCATATGGGTGTTTAAATAGTTGTATTTCAAAAGGTCAATTTTGTTCTGAACTCTAGATGAGTTCTGACTGAGGAAAGATGGACAAATTAGCATCTGGCCTCACATTCAGGGAAATGCATATTTCTATACCCTTAAAATAAAGTCTGAGTAGCACTCAGTGGTACTGGAGTACATACTGAGAATGATGACAAGGGGTAACGGGTTAAAACTTGAACAGCGGAGGTTTAGATTGGATATAAGGAAGAAATTCTTTCCTGTGAGGGTGATGAGGCACTGGAATGGGTTGCCCAAGGAGGTTGTGGGTGCTCCATCCCTGGCAGTGTTCAAGGCCAGGTTGGATGAAGCCTTGGGTGGCACGGTTTAGTGTGAGGTGTCCCTGCTTATGGCAGGGGGGTTGGAACTGGATGATCTTAAGGTCCTTTCCAACCCTAACAAATTCTCCCCTGTGAGGGTGCTGAGGTGCTGGCACAGGGTGCCCAGAGAAGCTGTTTATGAATGTGTTTAACTGCTTTTCTGAAAGATATCACCATTTTAAAAAGCCCAGCTCTGTTTTGCCTATACTGTAGTGCTTGCTGTAATGTTTATTGGCATCTCTTAGTTTCCATTTAACAATTTTTTTCCTTTCACAGCATTATCCTGTAGCCTGGGTAAACACCATGGTGTTTGATTATAAAGGGCAGTTGAAGAATGGAGAGCTGGTACTGCACAGCTGGTCATCATTTCCTGGTAAGGTTCAATATTTGGATTTTAAATACTTGTAAGACTCAAGATGTGTAGTATCAAATAGTAGAGTGTTTACTGTATGCTTATCCAATTCTCTTGTCATAATATTTTCACTCTTTGTGGTTTTTTTTAATGTGGATAGGTATGTAATATCTAATCTCTTTCCTGAAACTACTGTGTATCAGCAAAGAGGAGGGCAAGAGTCAGCTTGGAAATAGTATTGTAAAAGTATTTTCTAAATTATGGACTGAAAATCAAATAAAAAATAGATTCGTGTTTATATTTAGAGTTACTTATTCTTAAGATGCAGTTTGTTTCATCTAGCTCCCTGTGCTAAGCACCATAAACTAGATGGATAATTGTATGTGACAATATTCCTGTTAGCAAAAAATGTGGATTAGAATCTGTTTTAAGTCTTCCTTTCCTGACAGATCAGGTTGATTAGTGAGAGCATGTGAAACCCCATGTCTTCACTCCGTACTGAGAAAACCTGTATCAACTTGGCTGTAGTGCTGAAAGAAATCTGCCTTAAAACTCCGTTTTCTTTTCATTCGGTTTGATACAGAGGTGGTTTGTATACTGATTTACAGAAGGTGCAGATCTTACTGGGATTTAGTTAGGTATAAGGATATGTCACCTTCCTTTAACTGGTACAGTTACTTTGCAAAGAGAAAATTTGTGAATATAGGAGGTATGGGCCGTTTATGCTGGAAATACCGTGCATTGTATTTAAAAGCATTATGCAGGAAAACATGCTTCAGTCCATTGCATACAGTAAGCAATTGCTTACTGCATCTTTTGCCTCTCAGATTTTATAATTTGAATCTATGCCTGGCCTATAATATTAATTGTTCTGTCTGGTGTTTCAGATGAACTTGAAGAAATGTTGAACCCAATGGGAACTGTCCAGACTAACCCTTACACTGAAAATGCAACAGCTTTGCACATTAGATTTCAAGAATATTCAAAACAGCCTATTAATTACCCTCCCTTTGATAAGGTAAGGAATGACATAGAGAGCAGTCATGCTTATGTGTAAGTAGCTATTTCTTCTTTGTTCCCAGCACTGCCTTTTCCACTCAATTCCCACTTCCTGCCTTTTAGTTAGCTTACTAGAATGTTTTAAACTTGCCCTGTGTGAGAGTGCCAGTGCTCTGGCTTCAGGCTTTTTATATAGCATTTTGAAGACCTATACTTTTAAAAATATACTGTACCTAGTTTCTTGAGGGCCAGAAGCATAATCAGTTTTCCATATCAGTGATCTTAAAAAAAGCTAAACTTATGTGACATTCTGAAAACCTTCAAACTGTACTTGCCTGTGATTTTAAAGATCTGTTATTTCTTTCTATAAACATATTTTTCCCACTTTTTGTGACACTTGTTCCTCTATGAGCTAAATGCTTTAAAGCAGACTCTTAATATTGTACAAAAAGGGATTTCTTAAAGTCTGCCCTTCAACTAAATTCAGTGAAGTTGCCTTGCAGTTTTCTACAGCTATGGCTAAGAGTGTCTAGAAAGTAAGTGTATGTTTGGAATACACGTGTTAATATCTGTAGGGTGGATGCTAGATAGCAAGTTGTTCACAAACCAGAAAGCAAAACTAAGACCAGACAAGTAATAAACGAAGTGTTAAAACAGACAGCTAATGCTGCATTATGAAAATGATTCAACTCATACATAGATTAGTCTGAATTTTGTTTTGGGGAGAGTTAGTAACCACCTAGAGAAACTTGCTTGCTCAAAGGGACATTTTGGGTTTAAAGTTCATTGAAATGAAATTAATTAATAAAATCAGGTTCTTGGTTTGATATTTGCTTGGGTTTTTTTGTTTGGTTTTTTCCTCCTTGTTGGCACAGTGCTTGTTCTTGTATTAAAACAGTGTTGGAAATGCATTAAGAGCTAGAACAGTACTAATTGCATTCTTAATTACAGTTGACCGGTTGTCTCTTCATACTGGACTTATTTTAGTTAGTTTGGCTATTGGTTCATTTGTAATGCTGTAAGTTTTTGCTCATTGCACTATATATATTGAATTTCTACAGGAAAAAAATGTTTTTATGTGCATAATACAGACGTGTTATGTAAGAGTGTATTTCTTAAGTAATTGCATGGTGGTTCTAGCTCTCTTATTTGTACCTGCAATGCCAAGTTTCAGTGTTAAAATACTGGGGTGAATACACACAAAAAGTTTGACTTAGTTAAGTTACCTGGCATATCGATGTTAAGGTAGTATCTGATGGTCTTCACTGGAACAGGTTGCCCAAAGTAGTCATAAATGCTCTGTTCCTGGCAGTGTTTGAGGCCAGGTTGGACAGTGCCTTGGGTGACATGGTCTAGGGTAAGGCATCCCTGGCAGGAGGATTGGAACCAGATGATCTTAGGGTCCTTTCCAAGCCAAACCATTCTGTGATTCTCTGATCCCTTGTAACTTTGGTTTGGCTGCTGGGTTTTTGTTATTTTGTAGCTTTTACTCCCTTCTTGATCCTGAGAAATTCCAACTATCAGAGAAATAGCCCAGAACACTGTTATGGAGCTGGTAATAAGACACTGGAAGCATTCGCCTTTGAGGAAATGTAATTTTTTTTTCCTAGTAACTTTTGCTACTTGCTGTTCCCTAGAGTTAAGAAACTGTTTTGCAGTGTCCGTGGGAAAATCAGAGCCCTAAACTCTTTGAATAGTGCATTCCATTTCTGCAGGTATACTGAAATTTGTACTGAAGTATACTTTAAATACTGCAAAAGAGAACACGATACCCAGTCTCTGACAGATTGCTTTGGCAAAGGTCCTGTTGAATCAGAAGTAACCTTGTAGGTGCTTGAGTTGCAACAGCTGAGAAACTGGTTTTCAGAATTGTCAACATGGGACTTGCTTGGTGTGTGGCTGCTTCTAATTTTATCTGTCTCGTTGCTTGTTTCTGCCAAGAAAGCAGAGAATCAGATGGCAGATCTTTATTTTAAGAAACATAATGTGCAAAAATGCATTATTCTTTCTGATCTTACTACCAATCCTCTTGCACTGAACAGCTGTTTAGGGCTAAGTGATCAAAAGATAATCGAGAAGAAAACTGTTGTCTAGTGCAGGAGCAATGCACTGGGCTGGTAGTTCAGTTGAACAAAGCTTAGACTTGTAGAAACTTGTGAATTTCATTTGCAAACCGATTAACTCTAAAAAAGCACAAGGAGGCAAGGGTCAAACACAGCATTAAGGCATTGTGGTTTTTACAGTAAACAGGCTGCCCAGGGGGGTTGTGGAGTCTCCCTCTCTGGAGACATTCACCTGGATGCGTTCCTGCTCTGGGTACTCCTGCCTTGGCAGGGGGTTGGACTGGATGGACTCCAGAAGTCCCTTCCAACCCTAACGATTCCATGTGATTCTGTGAAATATTCCTTCATTTCTATGATATTGGCTTCATTTCTATAATATTTACTTTCCCAGTGCAGTCAGATTTGGTTTTAAATCTAATGTATTTAAAAACATGTCTTTGCAGATACTTGAAAAGGCAGCTGAGATTGCAAGGAGCAGTGACAATGCTGCAATGGCGGTAAGCACCTGCTAAAGACTAGTTAAAAACTGATTTTCTGGGGCTTTTTGGCTTTTATCTTCTACCTCAATTTGGAAATACATCAGCTGCTCAAATGACAACAGTTCTGCTGGCTCTGTTTTATTCTGTAATTCACTTTAAACTGCCTTAATATTCAGGTATATATCCCCTTTGTTCCATCTATCTTGGACTTCTTGGCTGTTTTCTGACAGGAAGCACACTTGCTTTACATACTCTATGGATTTGTCACACAGCTGTGATTTACGTTCAATCTGAATCTGGAAAACATTCCTAGGTAGAATAAAATATTGCTGGAAAATTGCTCAGTGTTGTCAGTTACAATGTTTCAAAATAAGCTCTTTTAAAAATGTTCATTGAACTGGAAGATGCTGTTTCCTAAATATGGTGTTTATGTCCTCATTTTGAGGAATTGGATAGGTCTACCTTGAGGAAAAAGATCACCTGCATCTGAAGGTGTTTTGACCAAATACTGAAGATTGCAATTAAAAATGGTTAAAGCACAGTTGGATCCACAGTAACAACTGTATTTTATTTAAGAATCAAGTAGTTAATTAACATACATGTCAGTTGCAATGCCAAGTGCCTAAAGCACTCAAGAAAAGTGAAAGCTTATTGCTGCTGCAAACAACTTAGTGGCAAATAGTTGGAAATCCTCAACAGCAGCATGCCAACTTGAGAGGACTGTAACTTTCAAATGAAAAGATTCAGTATTTCTAGATACAAAAATCCCCTTATTGTCAAGACTGTTTAATTTGATACAGAAACAGACTATGTACTTACTTTTACCAAACAAGCATTGAGTTTCGACTAGTTTTTTCTGTTCACTGCTAAAGAATTTATGCTTAGGTGCTATTTTTACATGAAAATACATAAAGCATCTTAGCACAATGCAAGGCTCGGGCATTTATTATTTTTAAAGGAGCTAAACTTCAGTTCTGTATACAGCAGATGTAGTTTTCCAGTCAGGTGGGATACCTGTGCAAAATGCTATGTGTTGAGAGTTGTTTGTTTCTGCTACCATTTCTTCTGAACTTTGCTTTGTTTTTTATTTTCCATTAATGTAAAGACCTTTGGCCTACCTCTTAAAATCAGGTAGAAACTTCTTCAGCTTTGTGAAGATAAAGCTGCCTTTGGTATTTTAAGCTTGCCATATTGTTTTTCAAAATATGTATTCCAACTGATTTATTCCCTTCAAATACTACTTCCTCACTCAGTAGCAGCAGTTTCTTTATTTTACTCCCAGTAATTTATGGAATGCTATTGCTGCTGATATTACTGCTTTAATTTCTGCCCTTGCAGTTTGCATAGAGGCATGGCTGGGGACAGAAGGTATTAGCTGAGCTAGTGTGAAGACTCATTCATACAAACTGATTTACAGAATCAGTAGTAATGTCTGGAAAAGACAAATTTATATGTGCATCTCTTAAATCTGCTCACTTGCAAAACAGAAAGTACATGCATCCTAAATGACAGTTCTCCATGTTAGAGTAGGAGAATAGAAATATTGCCATCTAGTGTCAATTAATTTTAAAGTGGAGTTACTTCTCTAAAAATTTCTGTACACTGAATTTTGAACCTACTAGTTACAGCTCTTTCTAGCCTAAAGAAATCTGAAAGAGAGGCATAGTCATTCCCCTGTGTTCCAGGAGTTTTAGCTGATGTTCTTCATGGTGTAGGATTCCTAGTATTTGAGCTAAACTACAAAAATCCTAGTGAATCTATCAAAGCATTATTTATTTTGTATGTTTGTCATTCTTTAGGGTCGAGGTGGTAAGAAGTTTTATGTTGTGCTAAAAGAAATAATGGAAAGAGATCCTTTATCTCAACTCTGTGAAAATGAAATGGATCTTATTTGGACTTTGCGGTATGACTGTCGTGAAAATTTTCCACAATCATTGCCAAAACTGCTGCTCTCTTTAAAATGGAACAAACTTGAAGATGTTGCTCAGGTAAGGGAAAAGGCAGTGATGCTGGGGAGAAATCCTGGAGTCAGATAATGAGTAAATAGGGTTTCTTTCCCAAGTATGGGCATTTTGAAATGGTACTGTTGTGTAAACCCAAGTTCATTGCATACCTTCTGTGGCATGGACACATAAGCAAAACTTAATATCTAAAATAAAGCAAAAAGAAATCCAGAATGCATTTCAGAGGTTCTCTGAATAAGGAGGAAAGCACAGCAATGAATTTCTACGGGCTAATTTTAAAATCTTGTGCTCAACTTTGATCTTAAGTGCAAGGAGTTTCACAGAATCATTTAGGTTGGAAGGGACCTTTTGAGATAATGTAGTCCAGCCCTTGTGCTCAGGCACAGTTGGCTAGAGCAGGAACGTTTCCGGTTGATTATCTGCACTGATGAAGTAAAATCAAAACCTGAAATAAAGGTTCTTCTAAAAACTTAACCTTCTCAAATATTACAAATTTCCACATCTTGGACTGTGTAATTAAACCTCTTAGAGGCAGACATGATTCTTCAGAGATACAGTACCCACTAGTGGCACAAAATAAAGTACTCTCTTCTCATCATGTTGATTGTTTGACCAAATAAAGTCTCTTTCAGGTAACTCTAAGTAATTATGGACTTTAAGACTGGTGCTGTGACACATGACTACATTTTCAGGGAAACTATGCCATTTCTTTGCTGTATAGATGCACAAGGTTATTTCACTCTATTGTAAAGAAGATACTAGAGCTGCCTTTTTCTGTATTTACCCAAATGGAATACAACTCTTGTGACACTTCTTGGGAATAAGTGGAACCTTGATATAGGAAAAATTATATGAGCTTATAACGAGACAATTCCTGCTTGATAGACTGACTTAAAGGTAGTAAAATAACAGATTCATGGATTTGTATTCAAACATTTTAGTCTGGGTGTGTAAAGAGGAGGCTGGGCAAAACGGTAAATGTCTGGCCAGTGTTCACATGTGCAGTGCTCACTGTTCATCTGTTTATCCTAAAAAATAAGCATTTGCCCTAGTATTGTTCTAGGTAGCATAGATTTCTATTGTAGCTTACTATTCTGACTTTCATCTGTTTCAAGGTAGGTGTAATTGGAAGAAAATGAAACCACCCCATGAAAACTTGCCTTCCGTCTATTCATCATGTGATTTTTGTAATTATCCAGTCCATCAGAATCTTACTTTGCCTCCAGCTTAGTTGATATTTTATTGTTTCCTTCCTACCAGCTGGGTATATGTTTTGTGAACTTCCAAAATTACATGGAGTCTCGTCCTAGCTCAACGTCTGTGCCATGAACACAACCCTAACAAAATACAGCACCCACACATTCCTTGTGTTCTCATGTGCAAGAACGCTTTGTTCCTTAGTACGTCCATTATATGCTTATGAATTTATTGTTAATTATTTGAAGTGATCTGGAAATATAACCTGTAGGAATAAAAGCAGGTAACTGTTTATTCATTAAAATATGTGAAGGAAAAGGTATTTTGATTGCTTACTAGGGGCTTTGAAATACAGCCTTTGGAAGCAGAGTTCCGAAGAATTATTTGGAATATGGATTTTAGATGACAGCTCAAAGTCCTTTAAATTTGGGAATATTAAACAATAACTATAAAGCATTTTATTTAAACAAATGGCTGAAAACACATAGTCATCTGGCTTGTGGAAAACATGTAGTATGATATTTGCTTATCTATAGACAGTAGTGTGTTTTATATTTTAATAGTGGCTTTGGCAACAAGAATAGCCCATCTGAAAAATGAGATCTTATCCTTAAACACACCCAATATTGTAATAATATATGCAAGTATTCCCAATGATTTACCTTTTCAGGTCAGTCAAGGCAGCCTCATGAATTTTATGAATTCCAATGTTAGCAAGACGCATTGCTTACCTCACATGAAAATTAAGTAAATATAGTACTAGCTGTATATTGCAATATTAGTGCTGCTACAGCACACATGCTGTGGCACTAGGAGGTTTTTAAATGCCGTAAGTATTTCAGTAAAAGTCTTGACACATAAGGCAAAAAGCTGAAAACATCAAAGCCAAGAAACCAAGAAAACCCACAAAAACCCCACATCAAGCCAAAACCCTTATAGGAAAAATAAACAGTGTAGCTGTATTCCAGTTTCTCTTAATGCAGCTCAAAGGTAGTAAGGTTTTCAACAAATGGAACATTTGATTGTAGACCACCCTTAATCTGTTATTTCAATGTTCCCATAAAGTTATGTACAATGGACTAAAGCAGCTTTCTTGTGTTATTTACCATATAGATTCCATCCTAGCTGTTACTGTATTGTAATATTTCAGTGGAGTAGTTGTACTGAAGGATTCTGAAGGTATTTGTCCTTCTGTTGCTGTAACCTCCTTGCTCAGCAGAGCAGGAGGATGGCAGAAGTTGGTAGCAGAACTCACTATTTATTTTCAAAGCAAGGCTTAGCTATTATTAAAAACAAACAAAACCATTGCTTGTTTTGACTTTCAATCAAGTGACACCATCATTAATGAGAACTAGAGAAATTACTATTCATTTTCTCAAGTACTTGAAATAGCTGCCATAAAAACACTGGCCTGTGCTTAATTGCATTGTCTCTTATAGTAGACTCGTCCTTTAGGAAATTGAAAATAGTTATTTCTATATAGAAATACAGAAATATTGACACTCCAAGGCTAAATTTGAGTTTTCTCTAAACCTTTAGATTGTTGTTGAGAATTCATGTTCCTCATTTCCTCACAGCTTGTCAGGAGTTGCTAACCATGTGAGAGAAGTGCGCAGTATTTCCTGCGTGCAGCATTTTAGCATGGTTGATACTGCAAAGAAATTTTAGAGCATGAACCATATGTTTTGAACTGTCAAATGTCTTTGCAAATGATCTGTGTTATCGCTGATATCCATTCACCTGCGCTTCTGAGAAGTCTATGATGTGTCCGGGATGTGGAGCTAGTTGCAATGCATTTCCCTCTTAATTCCAAGGCAGAAGGTGACCAGAGCAGTGGGTATTTGGGGAATTTCCTTGCCCATTTCATAGTTTGCTGGGATCATGCTTCTTCTAAGCTCATATCACTTAACATTTTCCCATTGTAATAACCTCTGAAATCATTGCAGCAGTCAAAATGAGAAGTTCTGTAACTTCAAATGAACTTCATAGTTAATGTACCTGCTGTAGGCCATGACTTTCAGGATGACTTAACTGATATATGCAGCATGTCTTTCTCTTGTCTTTTCAGACTGTACTTCAGGTTCTCACTCGTGATCAGTTATGATTAACAAAACGTTTCTAAGTTTTTGCTGGTGCTGCACCTCATTTTAAGTAGGCTGTCTAGAAATTCCAACACATTTGTTTTGAAGTTTCTTGCTGTGTGCCTGCAAGCAGAGCTGCTGTTTGCATTTCCAACATCTGCTTTATTGTATTAAATGTCTGCTCAGTGTTAGTCTTTCTTTCAGAACTCCCTATAAGCATCCATGATATGTAAATGTTGGTGGCTGTGGTTCTGCATGATGTTCTTGAACCTTACTATGGATTGAATAGCTATTTGCTTGTATATTTCTGTGGAATTATGACATCTATCTTTAAAAATACCTTTAATTTTACTTCATATGTTCATACCAGTATTTGGCCATGAAAACAGTTTGATTCTTTCTCCTGCTTCTGGAATTGTAGCATGGCCACTGGCATTGCAGTGGGAGTGATCTGTGCCCATTCCTTGCCTTCTGAATTTCACAAAGCTGCACAGATGAACCCGTTGAGAATCTGTCCAACGGGTGTTTAAACAGTGTTATGAACGTGTCTGTTAAATGCAGGCCGAGGCTATGATGTACACATGTGTTTGTCATACTTGAACTAGAAGCACTTGTTGAACTATGTCAGATAGTAGAAATGGAGGTTTTTCACTAGTGGAGTAAAAAGAATTGCTAAATCAGGAGGAAAGTAAGAACTTCCTAAGCATTCATATTTTTAAATTGCTGTTTTAAATATGAAGTACTTGTATCATCTAATTTGTAAGAAGGGGTATTTTTATCATGAGTTATGGATTGTTCCTACAGAGAAGAAAAACCTTGTTCTGTTAATGCACTGCATTTATGCATTTTGGCTTGTTTATTTGGAGCAATAACGTACTCCTCCAGCCACGCCACTATATACGTATCATTAGAAATATACTGTCAGTGGGTAGCTTTACTGAAACATGATAAAACCAGTTTATTTTTGAGACCTCTAGATGTTGTTCTTGGTAGTCCAAATTAATACCTTTATGTTCTCTGTATTTTTTCCAGCACATCATTGTCTTCAACATTGGGATTTTTTTTTAATATCTAACCTGAATCATCCATTTTGCAACACTCATTACTATCCACAGTGCCTGTGGGAAAAGGCTCCATCAGTTGAGGTGGATAAATAGCTTTGGTAAAGATCTCAAGATACCCTATTTTTCTTAAATAGAAAACTTTTGCCATTACCAAAATATTTATGTAATTATGAGAACATTTACAAAACATTATCAACATTATCTAAATATATACATATTTGGGGTTATCTTATCGTTATTTACTGTCATTTTGTCTTATGTATGAAGAAACTGGTATTTCAGACTAAGTATAAATGACACCTGGTGCCAAAACATAGTCTGTATCATTTGAAAGGGTAAGAAACATAATCAGAAGTGTGCCTATCTTCCCAGAATTATTTCCTCTCCCATGATCAGTCCGTAACCTCCTTCTGTTAGTGGGAATGTTTTTTGGGCACTTATACTCACTTACGTTCTTCAGTACTTACTTTACCTGTAACCTAAGAATCTTCTTTTTAAAACAGCTTCAGGCTCTCCTTCAGATATGGCCGAAACTGCTGCCCAGAGAAGCATTGGAATTGTTGGATTTCAATTATCCAGACCAGTATGTCAGAGAATACGCAGTGGGTTGTTTAAAACAAATGAGGTGAGTATATTTTATTTCTTCAGCATGCATGGACATCTGCAGTGAAAAACTTCATTCTGTTTGTTTATATGAAAAAAAAACCCCAACGAAGAAACCACAAAAAAGAATGATTTAAGCACACTGCCTGCCATGAATAGATGGCCAAATAAAGCAGGCTAATTTCTAGATAAGCACGTTGGCAGCCAAATAAAGCCATATTCTGTCATTGTGTATTCAATGATTATTATATTCCATGTTGCTGAGAGAACAGCAGTGTGCCTTTGTCCCAGGGAGGGTTGTTTCTTCAACCAAACCTTCCTTGGGCAAAAGGAGAGCAGGATAGTATGAGAACTTTTAGGAGCAAAGGGAGAAAATATTACAGTGTTCTAATACTGTAAAAATTGCCATCCAGCTACCTCAGATCCTGTCAGAGAGTCACTGCGTCATGTCATACCAATGTAAGCTGTAGTGTATAATAAATAAAACAGAGAACTACTGATTCCTTTTGTTCTTCACTATAGCCTTTGCTATCTGCAGCTCTTTATCACATATAATTTTGCTGTTTATGGTAATGTAGGGCAAAATCTGTATAACAGTAGTATGTGCAGCATTACTGCCTATTTCCTGTCCTTGAATTCTAAATTGTCTCTGGTGAATAGTTTAATGATTAATCTTTTAATGGTCAAGGCTAGACTTTTCGGGGTAAATAAAACCCAAGAGTATTTTGACTTCTTTAGAACGCAAGCAAGCAATTTAGCTGCTGGGCTATCCTAAATAATACTGGATTGTTACATCTGGAGTTACTTTGAGAATTCTTAAGTTCTGGCTCTGAAACAAAATCATGTTTGGAAATCAATCTTCAACATCATTAAAAAGTCTAATGAAGGCAGCTGCTAAAAACTGTAACCTAAAGGTGATCCTATTAGCAGAAATAAAATAATACATGAGCTTAAATCAAACACATCATAATTGAAAATCTTTTCAAGTTACTGAAGTTTTTCAGGCTAAGATGAAGTGAATGAAAATTCAGTGTTTGCATCTCTGCAGTCTTCAAGTGATGGGCAGAAGAATTTTGACTCGTTTTCCTTCTGTCTTAGGCAGAGAAATTGAATTCTGCAGGCCTTTTTGACAAGATACTCAAACATACAAAGCAAAGGAACACTCACATTTGTACTAGAGTAACGTAATTGTCAAGTCTGAGAGGTTTTTTGGGGGGAGAAAAATACAAGATTTAATAGGAAATTATTGGAAATATTTTTGTAATGTCAGAATGTTGCTTGAAGTAGTTAATAAGCACAGAGGCCCTGTAAAGGTACATTTATGTGGCTAAATACTTAAATATGGACTTGTAGGAGTAATTTGGGCACTGTTTGGTTTCTCAGAGATGACGTATGTGTTTTTTCCTTAACCTTTATGTTGTTGGTAGGAATAAAATAATCCAACACAACCAGAATGAAACCAACAAAAAGTTTTGGCTCAATGGATCACTTTGTGGGTGCATCTTAATAAATTAACACCTATTAGCTCACAGGTAGTAACTTCTGCAGACACAATAACTGCATTGCTTTCAGCAGAATGAATGCTCTGCTCCCCCTTCTTTGTAAGCTGAGTGACCTTGATAGGTATATGTAATTATTACCAGTTCTTGCCCATGCCCACTCTGGCTAACTGCTAGGTTCCCCTTTCTGTGGTCCCACAGGTCCAGCTCCTCAGTCTGAGGTTTGAGTGCTCAAAGGCAGCCAGTGTCCAGTCTGAAATAATTTGAAATAGTGGATTTCCCAGGTACTTAACCTAGCACTGAGGCTTAGATCTTGGTCTTGTAAAAGCCTGTGACAGAACATCAGGTTTTCACTTCCAGGTTTGAAAGCCATAAGACACTGTTGGAGGTATAACTTACTGATGAATTTGAATTCATCAGTCTGGCACTTGCACGAACTTGTGTATTATTGTCCCTCTCCATGCAACTGAAAAACTGGGAGACTGTTGCTATTGAAACAGATCTGTTAGATTTGTCCTGTGCATCTCAATTTCTGCAATATCATTAATCTAGTTATTCTGTTACTAACTGCTTTTATGTATCTCATTCTAGTGATGAAGAGCTCTCTCAGTATCTCCTTCAACTTGTGCAAGTCCTGAAATATGAACCTTTTCTTGACTGTGCGCTCTCCAGATTTCTCTTAGAGAGAGCACTTGCTAATAGGAGGATAGGACAGATGTTGTTTTGGCATCTAAGGTAGGAGTTTTTCCCTTACATCCTTCTGAAACTATGGAGCCTGACTGGACTTTCAAATATGATTGCTTGAGGAGTTTTCTAACTTAGCTGTTACTGTAGACCCCTGCAAGTCCTCTTTATGTTTCTTTACCTTTGGCATTTATAGATCAGAGCATGCCTGTGACTGAGAATAAATTACAGTGATTTGTTAACTGCTGTTTGATGAACGTATTCCCAACTGCATTCAGCTGTAACTCTCTGATAAGTTAGATTTGTATATAACCGTAGTGCTTGTTTTGGCTGCGTGTGCAGTAGAAGTACAATATTTATACTTCTCAGTTGAGGAAAATTTGTATTACCATTGAGAGTCTTAACAAAATAAAAGCAGTTCTCTGTGTAACTGCTACTTTTGGTGACCGCTTCCCTGAAAGGCAGCCACCTTGCAGAATGGACCCTAGGTAGATTCTGACTTCCAAGTGCAATTTACTTAATACTTCTAAAGAGGAAGTACTACATGAAAATGTTTTGAGGATAATTGGCTCTGGTATAAGGTTCAGTGGCTTATTTCAAAGTGTTCCCCCTGAGGCAAATAGAAAGATTTGAGAACACGTAGTTTAATGTCAGCCCTGATTGTCAGTATCACCTTCTATGACTTGTAAGTACTGCTGTCTTGAATAAAAGGGGTTCCTGAAAACAAATATCCAGTCACTACCTGTTAACATTACTGTCTCCAGTGCAGTCCTATGCCTTGCAACAAGTGACATACACTGAAACTAGCCAGTCCTCATAGTCTTCAGCACATAAATGTTCTTTCTTTAGAAATCTGACTTTTTGTTTTCTCTGCATGACCATGAGATGTTTTGCTGTTTATTTCTTTGTTGGTTTTTTTGTTTGTTTGTATGGGGGTTTTTCATTACTGTAATGACTTGAAGAATGACAGTCTGTAAGTGCTGTGGTCTGATGAGCAGCTTTTCCTCTTACAGGTCAGAGGTGCATATACCTGCCGTTTCAGTACAGTTTGGTTTGATACTTGAAGCTTACTGCCGAGGAAGTGTTGCTCATATGAAAGTACTTGCTAAACAGGTATAGACTTCCCTTCTTTGAAACCTGACTTATTCTAGCTTGTAACTGAGACAATTATTCCATTGCTCCTGTGTGCCATATGGGTTTCCTTGACAAAATCCATCTCTTGGGGAGCGGGGAAAAGAAGGGAAGCATGGGTGAGACAGAGGAATGAAAGAGAAACCAGATGGATGATGGAGTGTCTTCCCTGGTACAGAAAGCAGCTAGTGCTGTGGGGCGTCAGAGGTAGGGAGGTGGCTTTATGTTGTGCCAAGTTGTGTGAGGTACTTTGAGCAGCCTGCTTGTATTCTGGACAGAGCAGAAGGCTATCTGGGTTATTACTGAAGAAGGGTTTCTGTGCACTGGAGACTTGTGACTTTTTTACCCCAGTAAGGGCAGCTTGTTTATTAGAAACTATTACTTTTCCACCTAAACTTTGGCTAGACGACTCCTGAACTGCTTCCTGCAGCTTTGGCTTTTGTTAAAAGCTGATGCACAACCCTGTGAAGTTGTAGTATAATGTAGTATTCCTTGGAAATAGAGGTGTTGAAGCAAACCAAATACACATTTTATTGATAATATAATATGGTTCAGGACACAACATAAAAATATGCCATTTACAGAAAACAAGCAAACAAAGAGATGGTTGCTGTTAAATACCCTAGTAAATGTTAGAGGTTTGCTTTTAAGTACAAGTGTATCAGCAGATCATTAAGAGAGACTTGCAAATCACTTTTGAAGTCTCTAATGCAGTTTTAGCAATGAATTTAGATTATGATAATAAAACTCTTTTAAAAACAGTCGCTCTCTGGAATGAATGTATTTGCTGTATCAGGCCACAGAGACTCACTCAGTAGGTACTTCTCTGATGAGTGCTGTTTCTAACTGTTTTGATACCATCTATGTTGAAACTATGCTTTGAGAGGCATATGGAACAGGAATGTGTTATTGTGCTCTTTATTACTGCAGTTCACAGGACATTGAGAGACCATCTCTTAGACATGTGTGCTTGCTAGTATTGTCAGAATCATACAAAGATTAGGTGATGAAATGCTCGGAGCAATAGACCTAGGGTCACTAAAGTTTTTGTGCACTTCACAGGAAACCAGTGTCAGTACAATCAAAGAAGGGGCAAAAAAATTCCCAACTGTGCAAACACGGAAGAAATTCAAAGTAGAAATACTTCAAAAAGTTCCTGTTTGTACAGCACAGGTTCCATTTTGTTCCCTTGTCACTGATGTTTGTACAGCTCCTAGAATAGTGGAAAAGCAGAGTGCTTTTGGTTTTGACAGATGGCTGACCTGGCAGGTCTCCACTGCCTCAGCTTTATAATCAAACTGCATACAATTTCCACAGCATCCTGCCTGACAGAGGTCATTCTGTCTGTAGAAGTGGTAAGTTTTGACTCAGCACCTTGTAAGTTAGACTGAAGCTTCCTTGTATAGAAATCAACTTCTGTAATTATTAAATTGATGCTGTTTGCTAGAATATATGTATTACTGAGCATGTTAACTGTGGCTAGTGCAAATACAGTTGATTGTTCTAACAGCTATTTTATATATGTCTACAAGTTGCTTAGATGTAGATGCAATGCATGACTTGTATTTGTTGTATGTGCTGTTGAGGTTTGTTATTGAAAGGCTTTTCTTTCTTAGTGTTATGTGCATTCACATCATTAGTTGACTTGTTTTCTTAGAAATTATGTAGCAGTAGAAAACTTTCAAAAAAGGGGGGGAGTTTTCCCCACAGAAGGGGAAAAAACAGGTTAAATCCCACCTGCATGGTTCGAGAAATTGTCTTGCCTTTTTACATGTGTTTAAGGTAACAGTATGGCTTAGATGAGACACTATGATTGATTAGAACACTTGCCTTATGTCTACCTTCAACAGGATTTTAATGAGCAGATGTTTAAGACTCTGCTCTGTACAGGTTAGGATGTGTAGTTATGCATCTGAAAATTGTCTGCAAGTGATCACAGGGCCATGTATGCAACTAACAGGATGTGTGTAATGAAGTATCTACATCCATAGCTCACCGCAAGTAATGTTTGATTTTTAAGTGTGAAGCACTCAATATTTCTGTCAACTTCAGTATGGATAAAGGCAACTATGTTAAGGACTTTGCTAAATTAGTGGGCAAAAGTTGTATCTGGAAGAAGGACCTTGTGTAAATATGCACTACAATCTTTTTGGAAATGTCAAGTCATGCTTTAAAAGGTGACTCAAAGCTTGGGAGCTTTCACCCATCAATGTCTTTGTTACTTAAGAAAATGGAATTTCTGGGGCAGGAGTTGCTTGGCAAAGGCTGCTTTAATAGCCATCTATTATTTCCATTTGAAAAAATGGTAGAATCGTTTAATACTACCTTTTGTTTTGAAATGGGATTTTGCATTGTATTATGTGTAAAATCAGAGCAATGCTTTTTAAAGATAAAATATCTTTCAGGTGGAAGCCCTTAATAAAATGAAGACTTTGAATAGTTTAATTAAGCTGAATGCCATGAAGCAAAGCAAAGCAAAAGGAAAAGATGCAATGCAGACATGTTTGAAACAAAATGCTTACAGAGAAGCACTTTCTGACCTCCAATCTCCTCTGAATCCTTCTGTTATACTGTCAGAACTACAGTAAGTTAAGAATGAGGGAATAAAATTCCACTGTAGCTTTTTCATGGGAACAGTAAAGCAGAAATATGTATGTGCTGTAACTACTTTTGGCTGCGTTGTTCAGCAGATGTGCTGTCATATGGAACTTCTTGTGTAGTGAGAGAAGACCTGCAGTTGGGAATCTGCCAAGTTAAGTTACCAGTTAAGTTTAAAGGTTTTTGTAGTCCACCTTGAAACTTAATAGTCTCTTAGTTAATGCATTACCATAGCTAAATAGAATTAAATATAAACCTAAAAATGGGTTAGACAGCATTCCTAGCTTCTGTTATAACAATAAGCACAAAAACCATTGAAACTTTTAACAGCACTTAAATATAAAGCTTAAAAGTTGATGAGAAAGGATATGAAGAAAACTATTTTCTCTGAAAATGAGGGTATTTAATTAAAGCATTAGATATATGTATGTCAATCACAATATCTAATACATTCCATCTATAACAATATGTTTGTAACTTGGTAAGTGCTCATAGCATAGTAGCAGAATGAAAGTAGAGGTAACATTTCAGTGCTTCCAGACTGGAAGTCTGTGTGTTCTGTTGTGTTTGCACAATGTTTGGACATTTTCAGTTGAATTACTCTTGTTAGACTAAAACTTTTGTTGTATTTATTTCTAGTGTTGAGAAATGTAGATATATGGATTCTAAAATGAAGCCTCTATGGATAGTGTACAACAACAAGATGTTTGGAGGAGATCTTGTAGGGATCATCTTTAAAAATGGTGACGGTAAGCAGTGCTAAAAACTTTAAACATTCCCTTTCTGTCTTCATTCCCACTCTTGCACTTAAGCTTGTTGCTCTGTATTGCTGTAAAACAAATATGGTTTAACATAATGAAGCGTCATCTTCTGACTGGGTTTCAAAGTATACACATGATCAATGATGGTAATATAATTATGGTTAATCCCAACTTCACCTTTAGTGTTGATGAGTATTTTGAGATTGCTTTTTCTGAAGGCTTTATAAACATAAGGAAGTTTGTCTACAGCACACTGAGAATTTGAAGTAGCAGTTTCAACCTCTCGTTATAGATCTGCGGCAGGACATGTTGACGCTCCAGATTTTGCGTTTGATGGACATACTTTGGAAAGAAGCTGGTCTGGATCTTCGGTAAGGATCTCTTGAGGGCTGGTTTATTTGCCTGGAGAGTCTGCTTTTAGCAGTGAAGTTCTCACGTTTTCTAAGTATCTTCCCTACTGTTCCCTTTCTATGCATCAACATGGCTGTCCAGAGGTTTCACTTGTCATTGCCAGGGTGAACAGCCTATAGGAAGCAGTTACAGTAACTAATCAGATGGCTTCTCTTGGCATTTAATTTCTTAGATGGCCCACATTAGAGAAGAACTTAGCCATGAAAAGGAATAATGGAAGAAGTGAAGTGAAACTTTGGGATTTTTGTTTATTATCAAGCAGAATCCTTTTCCTGGTGTGCCACATCTCTTGCCATTTATCTAAGTTGCCACAGTGATTACAAATTCCATTGTTCTCTTATGTAGTTTAGTGTTCTAATTGTTTGAAAATCATCTAGATAAAAAGCATTATATGAGGTCAGGAAATAATTCCTGAGTTAAGCATCCAGCAAGCGGATTTTGTGTCTTTTGTTTGTTTGCCTGTGTTTGTGACCTTTACAAACAGGTGTTTCATAAACTCCTCATGTAATAAACTTAACTGTTAGTGGTCACTGATTTTCCAGGCATATGCAAAAATGGGGACTTAGTTATGATAGAAATTGCAACTCCTAAGTTCAGAGACACATATACAAGCAACGTACAGAGAACACAGATCTACTGGCCAGAAGTTAGCAGCTGAGGACTGCACCTGGAATACACCATCACAGTTCTCTAATGGGTAGACCTGATTGGCAAAATCCTCTCTAGAAATTAGTCAGCTTTAAGTACTGCTAATTTGGGGATGGGGGAGTAGGAGGCTTGAGATTCTTCATAATAGAATTTCACTGTCTGGTTGAGATTTACCAGAATTGTGGAATGCAAATACAGGTTCTTTTTAACTTTTTCTCATTTCTCTGGGCCTTTTTCCTTAAGGACATGTATGGTGTGTGTTGCCATGGCCACGGATGTCCAAACAAATTTTATACTTGCAATCTGTTTCCTACCAAATTTAACAGCAGAATGTCCATCTTCTATTAATTACATTCAGGCTTCATGAAGATGAGGGTCCCAGGAGAGAAGTGTCAATTTGTGGGCCTTTTATGGTTTTTCTGGGGAGAGGGAAGGCGTGTTGGTTATTTTGGGGGATACTTTTCCAGCCACATCTATGCACCACTTAAAGGCAAAATAATTTTCAAGTTCTAATTTCTTTTCAGAGAAGTAGTTCTAAACAAGATACTGGGGATCAGATTATTATAAACCATTTGGAGGCCATAAATTCAATTTTGCATGCCTGTGAAAAAGCTATAATCCTTTGTGCTTAATTTTTAAGTGTTGTTTATAAAGCTAGAAGTACGTATTTAAATATTACTTGAAATATTCCATTTAAACTGTTTGAGCTCATTTAAAATTTCTAAGCATAGTAGTGGGAGTTTCATAAGGCACAAAACATCAGCTTGCACAGAGAAATTAAACTATAAACTTGTTATTTATGCTGCTTATGGAAAGATTCCATTGAGTTAAGTATGGGATGAGGGAGGAATGTGAGCAGTAGTTTCTGGAAGTACATGTTTGTGATGAGGTGGCTGAGCATGTGTTAAGTTGAGCACTGATTTGAGGAAACTTTAGGTAATTTATGTCATTATAAATAGACTGTAAGGAGACTGATCCAGCGTTTAGCGGCAAGGACAACCTCTGGCAGCTGTGGAATCCCAGATGAGGCATTCTTTGCTTGCTGCCTTCCAGAAGCTTAGTTTGTGGTTGCAGCCAGGGCCACACACTGTGCCTAGCAAACAGGAATAGCGATCAGAAGTCATCAAGTATGCTTTTCCTGACTAAGGCATTTTCCTAAACTCAACAAAGGAAAACCACAAATGGTCTCTGATGTCCAAGATTTTTCTTAAAACTCTCAGAAGAAAAAAAAGTAGCAAGGGGAAGTTCCTAGTGAGAACTGAAGTTCTATAATTGGCCTCTTCCATTTATTTGCTTTACTGGGAGCATCTTCCTTCCATTCATCCTCTCGTAGTTATGATTAGAACATAAAATTCTAGGATTGAGGCAGGGCTACAGTTTGATGTTTGCCAAAGAGAGATTAACCAGGCAGCTGCCAAGGGAAGGCTCTGAAATGGCCTGAATTGAAAACAGAATTGGACAGAACAGCACTCTGAATGCCTGGAACATGAGGACACAGCTAGGAGGGGAGAACACTGTGATGTCCATGTTTACAGTCTGTGTGCCTCTTGGGAAGAGGTAACTCCAAAATCTGTGGGTTAAACAGCAGTGGTTCTATGTAAACAGCCATGTTCATGAATTGGGGACTTGCTGGTTTCTTGGTTAAGAGGCATAGTATCAGGTAAGTAAGTGTTTTCCTGAAAAATACAACTTCATATGTCCATAGAAAAACTGCCCTGTATTATCCTTTGAGGCTATAGTTTCCCTGAAGTTGTTGCTTCCCTTTTGCCTTTGTGGATTTTGCGCTTTTCAACTGTTTTCCACTACAGAAGATCTGGTAGCTTATGCAAGTGTGATACAGGGCTTCTCTCTTCTTTCACCAGAATAAGAGCAGAAGCACTTGGTGTCTGCCTCTCTCTGCCAATCAATAATATCTTGTCATGAGCAAATAACGGTGCTGCTACAAAGCATGGATCAAATGGCAACCAATATGCTGCCATTGAGGAGTTTGGGATAGGATCAGTTTCCTTATAATTGCATGGCAATCCACAGTCAGTTATTCAGTAGTAGTTTAAAATGAAACCTTAGCCCAGTCTATGCCTAAAGCGAGCATGATATTCCCAGTGGGGTTTCTCAGCTCTGGAGAGGAACACCAAATATATATTGGTTTTGAGATCTCCAAAGCTGAAGAAGAAGTGTTTGTTTGTTTGTGTGTTTAACTGTTAAGTGATATGTCTCATGGGTGAACTGGCCTATTCCACATAGGGTGTGTTTCGTTGTCTCAGTGCCATATGTGCATTCTGACTACAGAGCAGAACAAGACCAGGTTTTGTATCAGGGAAATATGCAGGAGGGTGCAGCAGTGTACTCCATTAGCTCTTTCATCCAGAGCTGTCACTGGATGGACCGTGCAGTTCACAACTGAATAAGCTTCTCATGGAAATTGCATCTACTTTTCATGCAGGCCCAGCCAGTAGACAGCAATGACTCAGCCCAGAGGAGCACTGCGCTGTCATTTAGAGAAGTCTGGCTCAGGGTCAGTTTACCTTAGATGTCTGTCAGTCAAGTACCTGACAGAAATGAGAAAGCCAAAAGAGCATATTGTTTAATTAATCCCCATGCCTATTAATTTCTAACACAAACTATTACCTGAAAATTGAGCAGGAAAGAATTGACACTAGAAAGTGTGTGCAGCCAGACTTCCCCAGTTCTTTCTATAGCTTATCTCTAATTGTTTCTTGTTCTTTAAGTATGGTCAGTTATGAAACAAATTCACTAAATAAAAAGGTATTTTTATTGAGGTTACATCTGCAGAGTGACAAAATGAGAGTTTCAGAGGTTCAAACCCATGAAAAGTTACAACTCTTCAAGTTATATTGCTTTAAAAACCTTGGTGTCTGAAGTCATGTGTATGGGTATACTCAGTAGATTGTCATTCTCTGATATTTGTTTCTATGAGGAATGTTTAAATACTACAAGTACCTGTCACAGCAGAGGAGCAAAACATCTGTCTGTGGGGTCTGCAGTGTTGCACCTCTTGGAAGAGTAATCCTTGCATCAAAAAGCATATCTGCAGCTTTACCTATGTGACAGCAATGAAACTGTGTTAAGGGAGAACTTAGCAGAGTAACAGAATAAAAGATGATCTGAAGTTTGAGGAGTTTGTTCTATGCTGAATGACCTTTGTTCTTGGAGAAGGTATTTAGTACTTGGTTACTTTATTTAGTACTTGGTTACTTATGGCTAAGAGTGAGTTCTCCAGACTACTTTTTCATTTTGCGGCTTATTGATTTCAATGCCTGTAATGAGTTTTCTTCTTTACCTCCCTTAACATCTGTGAAGTCTGATGTTAAGCAACTATACATGAATGAAATCAGAGCTCATAAACTTATTCAAAAATGCATTTGTTGCAAATGTAAAAATGACATTATTTTTAAACCATTGGCCTTGAAGTTACAGAGAATGTGTTAATAAATTACCAGATTTGGAAATATACTGCTTTGGAGAATTAAACTCTGGAAATAAAGAACAGCATTAAATGGAATTAAGAACATTTTCTGTCCTGCTCAGGATTGCTGTGTTGATCTGTCTGTGATCTTTACTGGCATTAAAAAAGCAGGGAGCATATCCTGCTGACAGATGTTGAAGTCAGAAAGACCAGGATGAGATGGAAAGGGCCCAGAGGATTTGTCCCTAACTTGACTCCTGTCAAACTGTCTCTCTGACAAGGATGTTTTTTCCTCCAGTTGTAAGCACACAGTCCTCAAGGGGCTGAAGGCTTTCATCATTGCTTGCTTTTGAAGAGGAAGTTGTTGGACATGTGCCCAGTTAAGCTGTAAGTAGGGTGGGTTGAAATGCCATGGAAGAAGGCCAGCGTGCACTTTAACCTGGCAATATTTGGCTTACATTTGTCATGTCGTGATAAGGATGGGCAGTGCTTCCTTGTATCGTGGACACTGGTGTTCGGTAATTACCAATCCCTTCTGTTCATTGTGAGAGCCCTTTGGTCTAGGCTGTTGGGGTTTTTAATTGGGAAATAGATTAGAGTAGAAATAGGAAGAAAGTTCCAAATGTGCACTTCTCTGTTTTTATTACTATTAGATTTTTTGTTTCAAAGTCATGTGTTCTGAATCCCCTGTTGAATCTAATTTTCATTTTGTTGCCAGTAGAGAAGAACCCCCAGCTATATAGTTATTCCTACTTGTGCCCCTTCAATTGCATGCTGTTACTTAGGCACAGAAACTGTTCAGCTGCCTAATAGCTATTATGCCAAAAAGTTCCAATTATTTTCACCTGGAATGCTGTTGACTTTTCCTCTATGACTTGGGGTAATAGGCTCTGTCGGCTAAAAGATGTGGTTCTGCTTTGTAGCAATTAGTATCTGCTTTATATATGATTACTGTTTAAACTCCACCAGCAGTGCTTTTTTTTTTTTTTGTGTGTGTATATATATATATACACACACATATATGTGTGTGTGTATTTAATTGTAAGTATGGATGCATATATACCCCACACAAATTTTAATGTCCTGCAGGTTTTCATACAGTTTGTAAGTTAGTGAGTGCTAGTCTGTACCTTTGTATTGCAGTTAGATTTGCATGGGTAGCCTTTCTTTTCTATGTGGATCCATGAGTGGAATAGATGTAATACTGTTGACACCTTCATTTGGGATGTGATGCCTTTGAGGAGTTGCTTTACTTTCCCATTGCAGACATTGAGCTCCCATGAAAGTTCCCATTCCATTTAGCAGTTTAAGCATTTCGAGTGAGGAAATGTTTTGGAAAAAACTACACTTCACTATCTAGACACATCTCTCTTTAAGCGTGTCTTAATGCAATGATATTGTTGTAGATATTTTTACAAGACATGGTGTATGAATGCACAGGAATATTTTTGCACATCAGGCAGGTTAAAAGGTGCATTCCTAGTTTTCATATGCTTGAAATAAGTAAGAGTTGGAAAACGTTATTTTATGTTTATATTTAAATGGATTTCTAGCATTTTATGTTAAACTAGGAAGAACAGGGAGAAAAGAGATACTCTTTTCCATTTACACAAATGATTTTGTCTGGAATGAAGATAACTGCTTAGCCAATAAAGTAACAAATGAAAACAAAGGGCTCCCTCTATGGTTTCTCCTACCAAAGTACAACTGTGTTACCTAGGAAAAGGGAAAAATAAGGGTTATTTGTAATTTCTTTATATATATATATATATATATATATATATATAAAATAGGGAAAAATAGTATTTTAAACGTATTGCTGGTATTTTAACTTTGCAAGCAATGTCTGTACATTAATCTTTGAGAGTTTAGTGTTCNAAAGGGAAAAATAAGGGTTATTTGTAATTTCTTTATATATATATATATATATATATATATATAAAATAGGGAAAAATAGTATTTTAAACGTATTGCTGGTATTTTAACTTTGCAAGCAATGTCTGTACATTAATCTTTGAGAGTTTAGTGTTCAAGTTATCCTGAGTATTCAGCCTGCAGTGTATGTTGATACACTAAAGAAACATGCTTGCTGTTTCTGTTTTTAACATGAATCTGTGTTTCCTTTCAGGATATTGCCTTATGGCTGTTTAGCAACTGGAGATCATTCAGGTCTTATTGAGGCTGTATCTAGTTCAGAAACGATTGCTGACATCCAGTTAAATAGCAGCAACGTTGCTGCTGCGGCTGCCTTCAACAAAGATGCTCTCTTGAACTGGCTGAAGGAATACAATTTAGGGTAATTTCTACAGTTATTTTCTCATTTATAGTTTAAGCCACAGAATTCCGTCAAGTTTCTATTTCCCTGTCGAGGAATATGTGGTGCTTCGGGCAAGTTTGTTACGACTTATTTTTCTAGTGTGTAAGATCCTGACTCTAATCCATGGTGCCCTTGGGATTCCAACAGCAACCCAGCTGAAATGTGGCAGCATTTTGACTCCATGTTGTTGAGTAAGTTATACTAGATTTGGCAAAACAAACAAACCCAAGGAAACTACATGGGTCACAAGTCTTGGTGTTGTTGCCTTTCATATTTGCATTTCTCCTGTTCTTCCTAGCGACTTTTTACAGTGTTTTCTCTCAAGTAAGTCTAGGTTTACCTCATCCTAATGGGCACTTGGTTTTAACAGGCAAAAATCCTTTTTGAGGTCCAGGTATGATGCAAATTACCAGTCTTGTGCACTAATGTTGCTTGTCTTTGTGGTTTTAGAGATGACTTGGATCGAGCCATTGAAGAATTTACCCTGTCCTGCGCTGGCTACTGTGTAGCTACTTATGTACTGGGGATTGGTGACAGACACAGTGACAATATTATGGTCAGAAAAAATGGTCAGGTAAAAAGTCTCTTCTCTAGCTTGGAATAATTACAGAGTCTCAGTTGTGAGATTTAGATTATATTTATCTATAAGAAT
Organism: Agapornis roseicollis; assembly: GCA_002631895.1. NCBI lineage: Eukaryota > Metazoa > Chordata > Aves > Psittaciformes > Psittacidae > Agapornis > Agapornis roseicollis. The sequence continues at coordinate 294,011 of NDXB01001416.1, forward strand.
TATATTGAACCTTTGGTTTTTTCAGTGTCTCAGTAAAATTAACTTGTCTGGGTTTATGTAAATCATTCTGCCTATAAAGCTAGCAAGGATTTTAAAGGGAGGATTTTAGGGACACTGCAGTATTAAAGTTTTCAGCTACTAAAAGAAAGCTTGAAAGGTCCTTATCTTTGTTTCTGAAACGGGAGCCTGGCTGTAGGTTCCCTGAGATTAACTTAAGTTCTACTAGCTTTGTTCCTGGCTTTATGTGGGAAGCTCTTGGATACGATGATGTTGAGTCTTGTGAGTTCATCACTGGGCTCATTTTTCTGTCTGATATTACCACAGGATGTTTCTTGGCAGATATCAAAAGCTTAAACCTGAGGTAATCTTTTGCACATTGATTTGGTTGCTCATAAGAGCTTGGATGTTATCACTGACTTTAAATAAATCTTGAAATGTTTAAAACTAAATACTCCCAATGGGTTGAAACTGTGGGTTCTGAGGAGTAGCATTATGCATTAGCTGTTCTTGATACCAGCATCCTGCAGAGATACCAGAAAAGTGAAATATTTCACTGTATAAATTAATTTCATTTCTGGTTTTTAGCTCTTTCATATAGATTTTGGGCATATCCTTGGAAACTTCAAGTCCAAGTTTGGAATTAAAAGGGAACGGGTACCTTTCATACTCACTTATGATTTCATTCATGTTATTCAACAAGGAAAAACAGGGAACACTGAAAAATTTGGTCGGTGAGTACTATTTTGATCTCTTCCTTTCATAACTGAGATGATCTCTGGTGATAGTTTCTAGTGCACCAGGAACCTATCTGGGTTTGTTTTGCTCATTTGTACTTGTGTGGAAATGTGCTAACATGCATTTAAAACACTTTCTACTTCTCTACTTGAGCTTGAATATATACGCAAATTACTTCATACATCAGAAGCTGCAGCCCTGCAGTGAAAAGATTCAGTTTCTTTCATCTCCTCCAGCAGGAGATGGCAGACTCTTCTGGGCTCATCTTTTTTTTACCTTCAGCAGCACCAGGCAGGAGGGAGGGATTCCACAGCTTATTGTTCAAGTGAGATGAAGCACTGTTTTAAGCAGGCTCCCTTCTGCCCTTTCTGTCTGTCAGTTCACACTCATTGTGCTGATTGATCATGCTCTGACTTAGATGCTTAGGTGTATAGAGCCTCCTGCTCCCAGTCCAACACTTTGTCGTACCCCTTCCCACCTCAGGATACAGTGCTGCAGTGGACCCTGAAAGCACATGACAAGGGAAGCTGCTTTCTGTGGTTCCACCTGCTGTGGGAGATCTGGCTTTTTCCCTTCTGTACTATTCTCACCAATGGCAGGAGGGATGTTCTGAATGTTTTACTCTCACTTTGCTATCTGTTTTCAAAGGAAGAATTCTTTGACAGAGATGTGAAATTACATACTTAAATATGTATCTTACAGCTACTTCTGGTAGCAGAAGCTGTACATATAGTTGTAATGGTGTGTCTATGAAAAGAGCTGCCAGCGACCCATGTATTTTCTGGAGCCTAAAGAAATCAACCTGTAGCTCCACTTTTAAAGCCATGATGTAAAGGCTGTTAAGTGACTGTGCTGTTGCAAGACCTGTGGACTGTTGACGCAGGAGTCACAGACAACGCTGAGACGATCAATGTGATCAAGCGAATGCCATTTTATTAGACAAAGTGTCAATGTTATATAGAGATTCTTAGCACAGCTACATGGATTTGGCAATTGTTGACTGGACACCTTAACCCTGAACAATGCTAGGATTGGATAACACTGTCCTGGGAACTCGAGCCCCAGAACTTCTCAGCTCCCCCTCTCCTCCGCCTGCCTCTGAGTTCTTACAGGTGGTGTTTCTTTTACTCCCTCATCCATGACCTTCAGTTTATCTCGACTTTGTTTCTGTTCTCAGGCAGGCTGCCTTACACCAAGGTCTCTGGATTGCTCACAAAATGTCCGTTGTCAGACAGCCTGTCCACAGTGGACTGTGGAGTAGTTTAAATGGCAGTAGGATTCCACTTTCACTTAAAAAAATGCTTCAGAAGAGGTTTTATTCTTTGAATTATTGCTCCTCATCTTGTCTGAAGGGTTCTTCCCATTTTCTATGGAAATTTACAGATTAAATGCTGGACAGTGGCACATTTGGGGACACTAAGCAAGGTCATAAGTGCCTCTGTGATAGGTCTTCATGCCAGATCTGGCACTGAGTTCAGTTTTAACCACATCTGCAGGAAGGAATTACTTTACAGAGACAGGCTGGATTGGTAGGGACTGCTATAGAGTTGCTGTTGTTCTCCACTGTGTAGGATCATGAGGGTGTTTCACTTAACATTCTGGGAGAGGTGGGACACTAGCATTGTCTTTGCCATTTTTTGCTTTTTGTGAAGAATGGCAGCTTGTTTAAAAGCTTTTGGCCTCTTGTACTGATGTTCTAAGGGCTCCTTGAAGGGCATGGGATATATTGGGGGGGAATGCATTGGAGATTCTGTAGATATCTGTGTCTTTTCTGTCTGTGTTCCTACAATATATGTGTTAGACCGGGTAACAGTTTTTGGAAATCTTTATATACATTTGTCAGTTCTCATGTGTTGTCTTGATCGCATGTGCTTGTGGTTGAACATGAAGGTTCCGCCAGTATTGTGAAGAAGCATACTTGATTCTGCGAAAACATGGAAACCTATTTATTACACTCTTTGCACTGATGTTAACTGCAGGGCTTCCCGAGCTAACCTCTGTCAAGGACATCCAGTATCTCAAGGTAAAGTATGATTTACAGCTCAGTGGGAGTTTGGGACTATGCAGTATGTGAATTTTGTTACTAAGATGAATACATTTTAATTGTTTTCCATTTCTGTCAAGATTTCTACATAGTTCCCAAAGCTTTCTTTTTGAGCTCTACAGAACAAGGCTTGTAGTCAGTCCTAGCAGTCAAAGGAAACTGTGAATACATGTTCCTCTCAACTGTTCTATAATGAGTTCAGCATCCCTTCATCTTAAATGTAGTTACCTCAGGGGTGTTCTATGTCTTGGCCTATGCACAAGCACAGACCTGCAAAGGGAAAAGTTACCTCCTTAATTCTTATTTAGTTTTGTCTTTAAGCCCAGAAAATGCCTCTAATACATTCTTCAATGAATAATAGGTGAAAAAGCGTCAGAACATGAAAAAACCAGAATGTGGTTTGTGTTGCAAGGCGGAGGAAGCGTTAACTGTAGTTTGTAAAATTCCTAACAGTACTTGTTTTGCTGTCATCTCAGGACTCTCTCGCCTTAGGGAAGAGTGAGGAAGAAGCACTAAAACAATTTAAGCAAAAGTTTGATGAAGCACTCCGGGAAAGTTGGACTACTAAAGTGAACTGGATGGCTCACACTGTTCGGAAAGACTACAGATCCTAGAAGGGTTTTGCATTTGCACTAAGCTGGATGTTCTCTTGATAAGTGTTTTTTAAAAGGGATCTGTAGCATGGACCAGTGGAACCTATCTTAAATAAGAAAGAAAACAAAACAACGAGAAGAAGTAAGACTCTACAAATAGTGAACATCCTGGATAATCAGTTCCTGCTGACTTTGCACGCTGAGAGCTACTAGGCATTTTTAAAACTTCTTTGGTACTTTATGGAGGTGTAAATATTTGTTTTTATATGTTAGGGTAATGTACTCTAACAGCCTCAGGAGGTTTGAAGACCTCTGACAGAATTGTTCTTTGTTTAAAGTTGGGACTTGAAGAGAATTTTTTTTATATACATATCCTAATCTGGCTAAAATTGACCATATTGTGTATATTTTTCATATGAACTCTGCCTTACTGGCACAGATGCATTAAGTTACTGTAAATAGCAACCACAGTATCATTGTACTACAGGGAGCTGCTTAATGTCTTATACTGCTGCCGAAAGAAGAGTAGATATTGGTAAGATGGGGAGGCGGACAGCGGGAGACCTCTGGAAATGATGCGATGTCCAGATATTCAGGGTTGCATGATCTTATTCCTTTGACATAACATACACAAATGAAGCCCTTCTGTAGGGGAAAGCAAGGCCAGACATGCCTGGGAGACCCTCATTGGTAACAGTCTCCCATTTGGCCTCTGGGGCTTGGCTTTTAACCCCTTACAATGCACATTAACTTCAGGTTCAGCAAGAAGCTCCTTACAGCCTTACACTGAAACTGATATCTCAAATTAGTTGTGCCATGGAAACATACTGATTTGGGTATGGAAAATTTTCATCAAACATACTATGCATAGTGTTTTATCAGAGCATACATACCAAAAACCCCAAGTGTTTGGAAAAACAAGTGTTTATGGGAAAAGATCATTCCCTAAAACACCAATGAAAAGTCATTAATCTTTTCTTTCTGTATTTATTAAAGGCTTGCAATAATGTTGCTTTACAAGATATATATGTTGAAGATGGTTGCTGAAGAAACTGGATTTGTTTTAATTTATTTAGTGAGGTACCAGGCTTTTAGGTGCTTAAATGGAGAGCAGATTTGTTACGTGCAATAGGGAACTGCTGGTTAAGAGATGTAACATACTGTTTCTGAACATCAGCAAGATTGACTTCTTGTTCTCCAAGGAACACTGGTAGCTCTCAATTCCTGTTGCCATTTGAAAGAGAATTAAACATATATATTTCCTTTTCACTAAACAGTTGTTTTGCATAGAAATGTTGGTTTATGTAGGAATTTAATTAAAGGCAGTTTTACTTTGTTGAGAGTGATTTATTTTTGTTGTTGTTTGGGGGTTTTGTTGTTTCTTTTCAAGGTCAAGAACCTTTTTGGAGCCAGGGCACCGTTTTATGTAGTGGTTTGATTCTCTTGTCTCTCACCCTTTGGGTGAATCTGACTGAAAAGACCTCTGCTTCTACAATATTGTGAAAGTAACATGTGCTTTATGGTTTTTAGTTATTTTGGTAATAATATAGTAGCACTTGAAGTGTGCCATGTTCCCCTTTTAATTTATTTTTATTTCAAAGCAGATGGGAAGAAGGGTAGAAAGAAACTACTTTGCAGGTGACGACTTTGGGAAAAGTAATTTCATCCTCAAGCTAATTCACAGCATATAAATTTGCATAGGTGACCATTTCTGGATGTGTGATGTTTTCTGTCAGACAGCATACTAAAGTGTCCCTGCTATGTTGTCTTGTTGAGGGAGACATACCCTTCTCCCTGGAACTTAGCACATTCATCTTTGCTGTGTAAGGCTGGTGTGCAAGGCCTAGGACAGGAGGGAGCGTGACAGCTTCTTACATCCGAGGCTAAGGCAGGTCAGCACCATGTTCCACTCAAATTCATGTGACACTGGGAACAAGGTGTTAAGTCTATGCCTTTGATTCCCACCTGCAAAACTAGCAAGTAGTATTGGCCTCCAGCCGCAGAAACACCTTCCCTCAACTGCCACTGGGATCTTGCACAGAGTTAAGATGCTTTGGACATCAGTCATAGAATCATAGAATAGTTAGGGTTGGAAAGGACCTTAAGATCATCTAGTTCCAGCTGCCCTGCCATGGGCAGGGACACCTCACACTAAACCCATTAATTAATTCTTTATTTGCCTCCCATACCCAGCCATAGTGTTAAAATAGGCAGTTTATTTGGGCTGAGTGGGATCATATTTTTTTTGTTCCTCTGAGCTATTATTTTAGACCATTATTTGCAGAATCCATAAGGCATCAGGTAGTTAGATTGTAATGTGAGAGGGTTTTTTAAGGATTTTTTTCCTAACAGTGAGTAGAAACATAACATAATTTTAAGTGTGGAAGCTGTGGAAAGGATGTAGTTTTATGCTGCTACAGAAGAGAAATGTAAGCTAGGACTTTGGTACAAAACTCTGTCACTTTAGATGGTCTTGTGTCACATTTATTACTCTTTTCCAAGTTTGCTTCTAACGTGGTCTGAACATTTCCATGGGAAAAGTGGCTTCTCTTAAACCAGCTCTGCTTCTCCAGCTTTCATTGCATCTGACAGGGAAAAAGGCACCTAGACTGCTTTAAAAACAAACTGGGAATATGCAGTGTGTATATTGTACTAATCTGTTCTGGTTTCCTTCTGACTGCATGATTACTGGATGGGTCTCCTTGCTTTACCTTGTGTCATCTGATTTGTGGTGAATGGTGACAACTGCTGTTCTTGCACTCCTGTGTGACCTGTCCTTGGTTTCCAGGGAGAGCACTCCCACGATTTGCCCCTCAGCAGTGGAGTTGCTTCTTTTCCCTTTGATGCTTGTATCAGTTTTAATGACAGTGGTGTTTTGTTTAAGTCATTCACATTCTAGCAAATGCCTTTGTCAGAACCTGTTCATATATTTAGTACAGCAGAGTCCAATATTACTTGTTAACTTCCTAGAGCTAGTGAAATCAGATAATTAAATAGCACAGGCTCTTAGTAATTAATATGTCAGGTGATGATCATAGCTTTATTCTTTAGGAATGATTCCAAGCCTAAATCTTTTAAGTATGTAATCAGTAACTCTATTTTTACTCTTTAACAATATATTGGGTTAATATAATTCTGTGTCTGAGCTGGCTTCCAAAGCGAAATCCTGTGCTCACATAATGCATTCCAGGCTTGGCAAGTTTTCTTCAAATAATTCAAAAAGGAACTTGTCTGGCAGAATGCTGCCAAGTGATGAGGGAGTAGATCTGACCGATGGAAAGTGACTCTTAATAGGTGCTGGCATATGTGATGGCAGTGCTGTGTTGCTGTTGGATCTCACAGTTAGCATATGTCTCCAGCTTGCTTGATGGACAGCCTTCCTCCTTCTGGCTTGGTTCACAAGGTAACAGTCAGACTAAGCTCAAGGCAGGAATTTTATTGCATGACCACGGTAGCACTGGCTACTGGTGGCTTTAATAAGCTGCCTGTGCACGCTACTAGTACTTCTGTGCCTTTCCAACTTGACTCAGGTGAGGAACTTGCCATCTTGTCCTCTAGCAGATCACAAAGGAAAGTTCTAAGTCAAATGCTGGTAGAACTTTACATTCAGCTCTGGAACATCCCACTGAAAGCCAGCTCAATTCTGTAACCTATTTTAGCAGGTTTCCTGTGTTGGATTGTCAGATGTAAAATAATATTGCTGTGATGAGCTAGTCCTTCATCCTTTCAGTCTGGCACCTTGAGATTCCTCAGGTGCATTTTCTCCGGAGATTGTTTGGTGAAGGATGGGATGGGTATGTATTTTTTAAGTAATGGCATGGCTTACTCTTTGGAAACATGTAAAGGATCATGGTTCAAGAACAGCAGTTGGAGAGAAATGTAAAAGGTTAATTCTCATTTGCCAGGCATCGTTTGGCTTTTATGAAGCAAATGGTAGGAAGCGACAATCAAGCTCCGTGGAAACATGGTTTCTGAGAGATTACAGCCCTTGTAGCGCAAGGATGTTCGTTAGATCTGATGTACAGCTTTAGAAGTCTGTGTTTGGGCAGGAAGCCTGGGCACCTGCTGGAAGTGTCCAGAACCACTGAAGTCTGAGCAGAAGCAAGGAACTTGCTAGAGGTTTGTTCGTATTTGTGAATCCTGCCCAAGGTTTTTTTCCTGCGTGCCTACCTAATGGGCATTCTCTGAATGCACATTTGTGATCTGACCACCTGTTCCACATGGACAAAGCAGCTGTACCTCCTTGCATAAGGTGTCTCAAGCATTTGATTGACAAGGCACCAAGGGTGCTGAGCAGAATCACTCAGGATATTCTGCAGTGTGGGAATGTTATACACATGGCTCTGAATTCCTCCTGTTGAAACTGTTCCATAGGGAGTATGGGAGGAAACCAAGACAAGAATGGATGACATAGTTCAGTTAGAGTACTCCTTAGGGATAGAAAGAAAACAACTGTATTCCAGTCCCTTTACTAAACATTAATTGGAACAAAACTGGAACATCTCCAGAGGGGAGCAGGAAGGACAGAGGGAGTCCTTTCCCTTATGGACCATTGGCTTGGGAACACAGGAAAAGGAGTGATGAAACCAGTGTAAACTTCCCACCCTGTATTCTGCCTGGCTAAATAAAAGAACCCTTAATGGCTATGTGAGACAAAATTTGTTTTGCCTGTTCCCTAACATTATCAAGAAATTCATCCTGCATACAGAATTGTACCAGCTGACAAGGGAGGATGAGATGCATGCTGCTGGGTTTGGGGTAATCTGCTGCAGAGGCTGCTTCTGCCCTTACTCTGTCTTTATGAACTCCATAAGGTAAGTTGTCTTGTGTATGCCTGGACCTTAATGCCACCCGCTGTGTATTGGCTAGTCACAGTGCTGCTCTCCTGAACCTTGCTGTGCAAGTCCTTCTGGGCTCTGTGGAGGGAATGGAGACAGAGGTTTGGGTTCCACTGGTATGCTTAAACTGTGAATACTGTTGTATTTGGAGCTGTGCTACACAGATCTTAAACCCAAAAAAGGTTTAAACACTTTGTGAGTTGTGATTGTTACTGTTCCTTTCAAGGAGAAGCATTGAATTGTAAGTTGTGATTTGAAGTCTGTAAAAGTTCAGAAATTGTGGAAGGGAATTTAGAAGTGTTCTGCAATTCTTGTGGCCAGGATAACTGTTAGAAGCCTCCTCCCTCATCAAATTGCATGCCCAGGCTAGTAAACGTAAAAATAAATAACAAGTTTAATATTCCAGACCACAAGCAACACTGAACCATATCTAGGCACTACAAAAAAGTGTTATCACCCAGGGGTTCTGCTTTTAAATTCACTTTCTCTTTTGCAGCTTGATGGGATAATCTTGTTTCCTTGAGAGGAAAAACAAAACTCTGAAAATGTTTCTGAAATGATTCCCTGTTCTTAATAGCAGAGAAACTCCTAGCTCCTACTTACATATCTTTGTTTGCAGAGTTTATGGTATTCAAATTGGTGAACGTGCATCTGTTACAGCAGGTATGAACTACAGTATGGTTGTAACTGCTGCATATAGAGTGCACAGGACAAGGATCCAGTCACCCTCAATGGACCCAAGCTTCAGCATTTTGGATGTAGTCAGGTACCCACAGGGCACACACAGCAGATCTTTAATCACCTCTACGTACTTGACTTTCTGCAGACAGCGTCTCCTGTGTCATAGTGATCGAGCAGGCTGTGGGCAATGAAGCTCCGTTCTGAGTGCAGAGTCTCGCACTTCGGGCAGATGAGGATTTCACACTTCGGACACATTTTCCCAGAGTGAGGCTGCCTTAAAGAACATATTTCTTCCCTTGCTGCCTTCAGCTTTTTGGAACCTTTCCTGTGTAAACATCTTCTCTTGTCTTCAAGAAGCTGACTTCTTCCCTGAGGGCTAGAACAGTCAGAAACGAAGGCAACAAGTTTAACCTACACAGGCTTCCCAGATGAATGAGATCAGCAGAAGCAATTAGTGTGTGATTTATGAGCCCTTCCTGAGGCTTTCCCTGTGACACACTAGGAGCAGGTGCAGTGTGTGGTCACACCTGCAGAAAGCAGGAATGGACAGAAAATGGAGAGTGTGGCTCTGGTGCTGAGATGACAGCAACAAACCATTAGTTTCAGAGCATAGTATTGAAAGCATTGTCACCATTTAAACCAAACCATAAGAAAATGGTAAGGCAGCTAGCTTGGTAGGAGCTTTCTGCTCAGTTCTTTAATATGTTGGTGATAGTGAAACAAGCCTTGTGTGTTTGCATGAAGACAGATTTCATACAGCTTTATGTATCTAAATTACAGGCTCTGACATAGTAGAGCTCACATATGCTATCATAAATGTTCTTTTTCCTCTTTCATGCACTAATAATTGTGCTGGCTAATAGATAACCCCTATATTGCGCTATCCTTGAACAGAGATGGAAAGATAGCAAGGGAAGCACTCTTGAATTGTACGCCATTATATTTTATATAAAACAGTACATCAAAATCAAGACACTAACCTACATAATCCCTTGCAGATGCTCACAGATCAGTGCTGAACTGCAGAGATTGTCTGATTTCACCACTGTGAAAGTTCTGTGGACCCTGATGCCTTGAATGTTTTAAAAAAAACCCTGCCATGCAATTGGTCTGAGGAAATATACCCAGTAAAGCCTGAAAGCTGACTCTCCATTAATGTGAGAGTACCATGGGAGGAAGATGCTACATCACTGTTTTGATGTGTTTTTATTTTTAGATCAAACTGGGGAAAATCCATATTCATCACCTCCTCATAAGGATCAAGTCCCAGAGAGCATGATTTGACTGCTTCAGCTGCATCTGTCTGCCTCCTGAATGCATGCTTCAGTGAAATCATTCACAATGGAGAAAATTCACAGCTGTGATTTACTGACTCTGTGGGTGTTTGACTGTTTCCAGTCCAGTTCCTCAGCAGCAAGATAAACCCCAAAGCAAAGCCCTTGGTATCAGTTATTCTCCAAGTGGATCAGTCTGAGAGAAGAATCTTGCTTTCAGGGTAGTTTCTGGCTAGTCTGTATTAATCTTATATCAAGCTTGTAACCAGCTGCTGTGGCTATCAAGCTTAATGAAGTTAGCTGAGTAATTGTTGAGACTTGCATGCACTTCCTGCTAAGACAGTAATTTCATGATAATTATCAAAGCCAGACTCTTTGGAGATCTGTACAGAAAACAGCTCTTCTAATGGATGAGAAAAGACTCTTTTTGGAAGCTAGTTCTGATCTTAGCATGATGTATATGCTACGTTTACCTCATGTGCAGGAAGAATAATATCAGGTACAAAGACCCAAGAAAGGAATTTCAAATCCTGTAAGACTGATGATGATAACTCAAAGCTAATATGTGCACAAAGCAGTGAACTCAAACTCATTTTTGCCTCTTTGCTTACGTTGGTTAAAGAAGGAATGATTTTGCATTGCTTGTGTTTTTCTATCTATAAAGCAGTAAGCATAAAGGCACCATTATAGGAGCATAAGCAATAAGTACGCTCTGATTCAAGGAACTTAGAAGCACTGACTTTGAAGAATGATTTTGGCTGCTGCCCATACATTGCCACTGTCTCTTACAGGCTGGAGGTAGGGATATTGGCACAACAAAAACTGCAGCAATGTGACCCCTGGAAGTGGTGTCCTGGGTTGTCACAACTGGCAGTGCTTGTGTGTATGTGGAAGAATAGAGATGTTGCCCTTCCAGTTCTCTTGCTGGGTGGGAGGAAGTATAAGGAAATGGTTGTCAGATGAACGTGCAGACTGCATGTTCAGAGACCTTCATTTCATACTTCAGGCAGTCACTTGATTTTTTAGGTCAAGTTGTTTAATTAGCCAGTAGCTGTTTCCTTCTTTGTGAAACAATCAACAGAGTAGAAGTAAGAGAGTTGTCTGTGGCTCTTTGAAAGATGCTCTGGAAATACTTAAAAATGTTTTGGTTAAGGATGTATGCAAAATATTATCTCAGATGTACTTACAGTTTATTCTTAGGAGACCCAGAGAAGAGGCTCAGTCCAGAAAATCTCCTCTTGAATAGTCGCTCTCGCTTTTTTCGGCTGTGCTTCCCATCTCCTATGCTTTCTTCTGTGAGATCCTTCTTTCCTTTGTGCCAGCTCATTTTATCTGTCCTGGCAACAGCACCTGCTTAGACGAAAGCAGAAATCTGAGTAGCTTTATGAAAGTCTCTCCTGTACTGCATTAGACCTGGTGAAGTCTGGACCTGTTACTCCACAGACCTGTAAGTGTCCTGGTTGCACAGAAGAGATCAGCTGCTTTCCATGAGATGGAGCAAATACCTGCTTGGAAAAATCCAGCGGACCCAAGGTGGCTCTGGGTGTTCTTACTCAACCACTATTCCATGTAATTATGGAAAGTAGGTTTGGACATAAAATATAATAAATATTTCCCTCTACGCACTCTCTTTCATGATTAGGCTCATTGCTGAAAACCAAGAGAGAAGGCAGCTCATTTGATAAAAGCAAAGAGCCAGGAGCTAATGAAACAGTTTTGTTTCACAGAGAACAGAAGCAGTGAAACAGATGTGGGATGGAACAAACACTGCAAAGCAAAAACCAGAACCCTGAAAAGATGAAGAACCAACTGGGGATTTTAGTTAAGGCTTGAAAATTGTTTCCTTTTGATAGAGCAGTTGATTAGTCTGCATTTCCGTGTTGCATTGCTTTGTCTCCAAGAATTATCCCTTTGGCCTCTCTGATTGAATTAGTCTCTCTGCTCTGCTTTTAATACTTTGTAATTGCATTAACTTTTGGTTGCTTGACTTGGGAGGGTTGCATTCAGCCCCTCCTATTGCCTGGAAGCGCTTGTCTCTTCCTACCTGCTCAAAATGTCTTCCACAAATCATCTAATACAAGTCATGCAAAGTCTGTATGTTTAAAACCAGAACTGAAACCATTTTGGACTATGCCCTTTTCTGAGTTTACTTTTAATCTCCTCCCCCTGTCATCCCCCATCCATCCCTTGTTCTCCCCCCTCCCCTGCCACACTCAACCTTCCCTGTCTTAAGGACAATAGTTCTTAACCAGTTCTTACAGCATGATACACACAGGTAGAAGGGACTCGCTGTGCAAATTCTTTGCAGCATTCACACCCTGAAGCAGAGTGTGTTTAACTGTATTGTAATACAGTTGCGTTGTAATCATTTACCAAAATGATACTTTTACACACATTAAGAAGAGACTATAACTGTCTTGAAGGAACATGCTACTCATGCTTGGTAGTGAGACACCCAGCTTTTTAACAGAACCCAGGTAAATTGAATCTGTTTCTTCCACAGAAATGGCAAATTAGACTGCAAAAGAAGATGCAAACAGTTAACTGACCTGTAAGAGGAGACTGGCACTAAAGAATTACTATGCTATTAAGGAATGAATAAAAGTTGCAAGTGAAAGAAAATTGCACACCTCATAATTACAGACTTCAGTTTTTAATCTGTGACAAAATAATCTGCAAGTTTGAGACCTGTTTCAGGCATACAGTGGTGCTGAGGTGAAGCTTTGCAGAACAGACCAATCCATGGCTAATAAAGTCAGCAACTGGGGAGGCAGGAATCTTTCTTACTTACCTCTGAGGAGTGAGCTTCAAAGGCTTCTCACTGCAGGATCTTTCAGTACTAATTCCACTCATCTGAAAGATCAAGAGAGGAAAACATAACATTGAAATTACAGGTGTAAGTATGTGGGAATTGGTGACAAAGAATCAAAGATAAATGGAAGGGTCTTTTCTAAAGCCTTTTAGTTAGTAATTATTTAGAAATTGTAATTTGGGTATATATATGGTTGAGTATTTAATTTTCAACTATGAAGTTGGCTGACTATGTTGAGTTTCCTGTGTAATTAACTCTAATGATGTAGGAGGAATCCCTTCTATACTTCCTTTAAATGTGTTACCAGATCAGCATATTTGAATACCCAGTATTTAAATAACGTGTTTCTTTGCCATACTGTTCTTCTTTGCTTAAATCTTGTCAAACTTGGCTACCATTACTTTCAATATACCAGTTGATTGTCCTCATCTTTTGTACTTAGCAACAGAATAGTGTTTTTCTGATTTGTGAGCCCAGGTCACCAGTAATGGTGTTACTGTTGCTATCCCTGATATTGACTTCATTATCTGGTCAGTCCATAAACCTATTATGACTCTTTAAAATGGGAATCCTACTTGTAGATCTGGGAGAAAGTACATTTCCTTCAGATGAAGATCACATAGTGGCAGGAGACAACACTTTCAGGAACCTCAGTGTTGTATCTTTAGCTTGTCTCTAGTTAATTATAAGCAAGGTCTAGTACCTGCTGGACTTCAGATGTCAAACCCGATTTGCACTGATGCTTGCTGTTGACTGCTTTCGTTCCTAGGCTACCTGAGCAGTGTACTGGTGTCTCTGTAACTGCCTTCACATTTACAAACAGCATTTCAGAGCAAAGTATTATGGATGGATGGATGGATGGATGGGGCAAAAAACCCCAACGAAACCCCACAAGAGTTGATGGACAAGGTAGTTTTTCCTACCCAGCTCTGGCAGGTTAAAGATGAAGGAAGCTGTTTTCCAGAAACAGAGTGTTTCCACAGCCATTCCCCCAGCTGCAGCAGCCCTGACCCAGCTGATGTCCCCTGGGGTAAAAGAACCGAACAGAGCAAGAGGTAAAACCTTTGTGGCAGGGACTGCCATGCAAACGCACAGGGCGAGAGATGCCAGACAGGAAAGGAGGAAAGGAGGTCTGGAGAAACGACATGACTAGCAACTTGGGAAATATTTCTCAAGGTATTCCCAGGATGCAGCCTTCCTGATCCAGTCCTGTGTCTTAATTCAATACAGTTTAAACTGTTTAAACAAATTCTGATCGTATTTTTTTTTTTTTTTTTTTTTTTTTTTTTTCCCCCCACAAGGTGTCTCTGCATCTCTTCCTACACCAAAGGCTTTGGTAGCCTTTAATGGCAAATTGATGTAAGGCTAAAGGAAAATGTGCCCCAGCTTAGATATGGACTTTCTTCAGGATCATGAGCCTTCTTGGGTTGGAATGGTGATGCCTTCGTTAGCTGCCAGGAAATTATTCTTTAGCAAGAAAGGCCGTAGTCCAATGATGTTATTTCATTTGGTTTCGAGAGCTCCCCTGTGTCTGATCAAAGTAAGCTGTGCCCATGTGACATGGTGCATTGATCTAGCCTAAGTTCGTTCTGCACTATGTTCACAATGTTTGAAGCTAAATCCTTATGTTGGCACATTTTTGCTAAAGCAGGCAATATCTGTCTGCCATTTTACCTTTATGCTTATGTGGGTACTTTCTGTTATTCTTCAGTCAGAATAGAGCTGGCATGAAGTCAGCATAAACACTGCATCTCATGCTCTAGATAGTTTGTATATTAAAACTGTTTCATGTTGGGTTTGGGGTTTTCCAATTTTGGATTTTTTTTTGAGTCTTATAAACTTTGGTCTAGCGTTATGGTTACTTCTTCCACCCTCCATACAGTAGGGACAGGAAGTCAGACCGCAGAAGGGGCTGGAAGGTCTAAGATAGCAGATCCTTCTGTCCAAGGAGCTCCTGGCCACACATGACTCTTCACCTGCTCGGTATTTTGAGTTTGAGGACTCAGATGACATACCTGGTGGCAGGTGGTCCCAATGTTAGGCTTAACTCCGTGCATGGGTGTTGGTGTGGCTGTATGCCTTAGGGGTATCAAACATATCTTTGTCTAGGATGTCTGAAAAGTAAACTGTCCTCAGAAGAAAAAAGTTATGGAGGAATTCCAGATGACAAGTGCTAAGTGGTCTCTAGATGGATAAATCTTAAAGCTTGTCTGGAATCTTGTTATCATCAAGGCATGACAATTGGTTTAAAATCCAGCTTTTTTTTTTTTTGTAGAGAAAATCCAGTCTGAAGTGTTTTTTACTTCCATCAGGTAAAGTTTCCCAGGGCCAGGCTGCTATGAGTGCAGTATGTGAGCAAGCCCTTAGTGATGTGGTCAAATGTAGAAAACTAAGGCTCAAAGTGATATTTATTTATTCATGCTAGTAATTAGGTCCAGTAGAAGAGATAGATTCACGCCCTGGTAGCAGTAGGTATGACGGGTCTTCAATGCAGTGAGCAAGCTCCCAGGCACCAGAGGGAGAAGGAAGAGAGAGATGTTCCTGTGATTAAGTTACTCTGAGGTGTTCCACTGTTCCCAAGGGGCTGGTTCCCTTCAGAGCTGGTAGCCAGGGGCTTGCATCTGAATCTGGCTGGGGTAGCATCCGAGCCTGGATTTAGGCAATAACTGAGTGTCCTAATGCCTGGGATCTGTACCACTGCTGTGGGTGTCTTCACCCCAGTACCTGTATCTTTTCCTGTTGCTTTGAGGAACGTCTCTTTTCTTTGGCTTCCACATGCAGAAAACACAGATTCAATCTTGTGACACAAAGGTACTTCATCCCCAACAGGCACCCCAAGATCTGAGGTCTAGATACTTACAAAACCTCCTCCTGTTCTGGGTAAGCCCTCCCCTTACTTGGGCAGACACCTGGTTTCAGAAGCTTGTGCTACCTGTCACTGAAATGGATGGGAAGTTAGTGAAGGCAGTGACTGGTGCAGTGTCTTTTTACATGAAAAACGGAACAAGATATCACAAGTAATAACATTATTCCTTAAACTGTTATCTGAATGGTGGGCTGCACAAATGTTTTCACGCCATGCTTATTACTTTGTTCCCAGATCCAGGCCATGTATGACATTACCCAGTATGAGAATATTTCTTGTTTGTTCATGATTCTGGAACAACTTCTTCCAAATGAGACAGAAGAAATGTTCTGCTTCAGAAGAAGTTTTGATCTGTACAGGAACACAGTGGGTGGACAAAGGGAGTGCTAATGTTAATGAAAGGGATTCACAGGTGATATTGGATGGACTGGACCTAGCTTGGTTGGACAGAACTTGGAGCAACCTGGTTCAGTGGAAGGTGTCTCTGCCCATGGCAGGGGGCTGGAACTGGATGAGCTTTAAGGTCCCTTCCAACCCAAACCATTCTAGTATTGTATGAATCATGCAAGAAGCAGTGGCTGATCTAGTAGCTTGTCTGCCTCTGGATTTGCTCTACATTGTGGGAAGGAATTACAATCCGAACAATTTGCTTTTTGTCATTCTGAGGTCCTCACCTGTGACAGCACAGATTAAACTGCAACAACACCTCTTGTGATTTTATTCCTCTTTTTTTTTTTCTTTCTCTTTCCTTTTTTCTTTCTACAGAGGAGAGGGAGACTGAAGGTGGTTACAGACACACACAAAGGTTTTCATCTTCACAACCATCCTCCAGCCTCCCAGCTGGAACGATCCCGGCTCCTGTAACCGCACTCGGCGAGACAGTCCCTGCTCCACAGGGGCAGGAGCGGGATGCGGGAAGCTCCGTCTGCCTGAGTCACTCTAGGACCTTCTCCTGCCTGGCGTGAGGCTGGGGAGGTGGTACCCCCGTGCCCTGCCTCTGCTTCCTACCCTGTGATGTGAGGCACAGGCATGCTCAGTAGCCGGTGCTACCCCTCCTAGCTCAGCAACAGTGCCTACAACACTAGGAGACTGCTGGCAGCAGGAGCGGAGCCGGAAAGCCATCTTTGCTGGAGAGGGAGGCAGCAGCCCCTGCGCCGCTAGGCAGCCGCCCCACTGCCCACCATGTGAGTACCGGGGGAGGCCCTGCCCTGCCCCAGGGCCCGGCCCCAGGAGGGACGCTCAGGGCGGCCGTGGGGACAGGAGCGTTGATGTGCAGCCGCGGGCGTTACCCTGTTGCTGCCGCAGCCGAGGCGGGATTAACTTTTGGGATCCAGCGTCTGTTTGGTGCCCGTGGGACGTGCGGCGGGGTGGGGTGACGGGATGGAAACGGGAATACCGGTGTCTGAGGCTGCCGTTCCTTGTGGATGGCATACGTGCAGCTGCAGACTCCGAGCAAGGAGTTCCAGGGCGTGGGGCTTGGCTTCAGCCTGCCAGAGTCCGTGGCGAGCAGCATCCAAGTGTAATCCATCTGCTCCCGCTGGTAACCTGGGGCTCGGTCCACTGTTCCTCCAGGTGCCAGGCAGCAGTGGAGGGGATTACTGACACATTTCTAACTCGGATTAATATTCAAAAGGAAATGCTGGGCCAGGATCCTCAACAGGTTTGAGTCAGGATTGTTCCATGGCCTGAGTCACTCTGTGCTGCTGATCCACAGCTGTTCATTTTCACAGTTTAATGCAATGTTCTCTCTCAAATACTAGCTGTCTGATCCATTCAGCCTCACCATCTCCAGTGCCAATGGCTTCCTGTCAGCAGCGCTTGATAATAGTCTGCTCTTTCTTGTTTGCATCTCTTCAAATATCTCTTCCAAGTCTTTACATTCAGCATGAATGACAGCATTAACATTCTCTGCTAGGCAGTGATGAAACCCCCAAAGACATTCTGAAACCAGAAGTGTGTGGAGGTAAGTAGGAACTGGTCATGCCCCTGTTCATTCACAAAAGAATTCAGGTCACTAAATGCATCATTTTACTAGTGTCTCAATTGGCTGCTCATTCCCAGTGACTCCTAAAGGACAGCCAGGAATATGTCTAAATCAGTCACTCCTCTGTGGTGCATGGGACCAAATACCTGCTGGTATCAGATGTCTTGGAAGGACTGCAGCTTGGCTAATTCAGACAAGATGAGGAGTGGAAACAGTCCTGGCAATCTACAATTAAATGTCTTTAAAAATGTTTCCAGTAACTGTTTGTCTTCATGAGGAGAGCTCACAATCACATATTCTGAAATGTTGTCTTTGTTCTTGAATGCTACTTCCTATATAATATCTTGGGCAAAAAGCTTCTGTCCATGTTTGCTAAAGTGTTTCCCAAGGAAGGAACTCTTTGGAAGTGAAAAAAAAAATTGCTATCTAAAAGAAAATTCCTCATGTAAATACTGAACTCTATCTAGCAAAAGCCAGTTCATTGTAAGCTTCTGTTGCCTAGTTCTGTTGCTATCAAGAGCCAGATGATGACATCAAATACTTTTATTTGTATGTGAGCTGTTCTTCAGTGATTAATAGGAGAGTTTGCTGCTGCAGTATTACACAATCTAAGCTGTTCAGACACAAAACAGTACCTCAGATAATGTTTAACTTAACCTGTGTATATTTCAGTCTTGTTGTACATAGGTGTTCATGACAGCATTTGTAAATAAAGCAGAAAGGGTGATGCTAGCATAAGTCATTCATGCTTCTTCTGTAGGAAACCTGCATCAGACTTGGGACAAAAATTAGAATCAAAAGGGAAGGCGTTTTATGTCTGTTTTGGCAATATAGACTTTCACTCATAATGGAAACAAAGCCAAGACAAATAAGCAGCTTGTCATTGGCAGTGTCAGTTGGCTTCTGTCTCACTGCCAGATACTGTAATGAAAACTTCTTTTTTAACATCTGCATGAATGTCATGTCCCAGTAGCTTCTGAGTTACTGATGAGCACCAGAGATAAATGTGCATTAGCTACTGACTTTTAGCAGCAGCTACAGTTGCAGTTCACTGGAATATAAAAGCTATTTGCTAGTGAGCACCAAAGACACTGTAGAGGTTACTTCTGTTATAGAGTATTGCAAGCATGGACTCGTGTGTATACACAGACATGCACATGAGACATGATGCTGTGTCTTCAGCTGGTGTGAAATAGTGTCAATAAAGAACTCCTTCACCAGGTCAAAAGGCAGCTTCATATATCCTGGTGTGTTATCCCCTAAAGCAGCTTGCAGAGAATGCTCAGGGAAGAGAGTACAAGGAAACAGTGGGTATACAGTGGTATTGCCAGAATACTTTTCCAGTTTCCAGGGATTTAAGGTTCAGGGAGTGTCTAAACCTAAGGAGAGTTCTTTGTATTTCATGACTCCCAGTGTTGTTCTTCCAGGAAGGTGTTCAGTTGTTCCATTTGCAGTGTGTCCTATGGCAAGGAGCTCCATAGCTGGACCATGGAGGCTGTGAAAGCTGCTTCTTGTTGGATTTGAGCTGGCAGATATAAGGTTCTTTTTTGTACTGGGAATCAGAGACTGGTGTTCCTTATTCACCACTTTCTCTGTGATTCATGATTGTGCATCAGACCTACACTGATCTACATCAGGTGGGAATCTGTACCTATGGTCTCTGTTACAGTGAGTAAAATCCAGGGCAGATTAGATATGTTCATGTAACAGACATCTTTTACCTTGCTTCAAGCAGAGAAAAGGAAGCTGTGACAGAAGAAATATAAATGAAAGGAGGAGGGTATAAGAGGGACCTAAAGCAAGAACAGAGAATGGTTGACCTATGCCAGTGCAGCTGGGAAGATGGAGACAATCAAGGCCAGCCTGGATGTGATTCTGAGCAACCTGATCTAGTGGAAGATGTCCCTGCTCATTGCAGGGGGTTAGACTAGATGACCTTTAAAAATCCACTCCAACCCAAACTAATTTATGCTTCTATGATTGTTCCATCTGTAAGGGAGAACCCAGTCTTACTTGGAGGAGATATGAGAGGAGCAGTGAAGGGAGATGAGCTAAAAATGGTGCTCAAAGCTGAGGCACTTAAAGGCTTTGTTCCTCTCTGGAAAACAGACTAACAGCAGCAGGTGAGGTATAGTTTTGTTTCTTCTACAATGGTCACATCTCAATAGGTAATTATATATAATAGAAGCTCATGGCATCATGTCATCTGTTGTTTACAGACAGGTCAGTGACCAGACAGCAGGGTGCCTTTGATTACATTAATCCAATACAAATGTGCTCTATTGCAGGGTACAACTTTTGTGAGACAAGCAGTAGAGCAAAGCACCTGGCTCTCCCTGGGGCAGGGTTGCCTTGCTCTATCTCATTCCTCGGGTAGTGGTTAGACCTTCCTAAAAAGAAAACCCAAGCCTTCTGCCTGTTTTAGAGCAGCAAGGAGTACATCCTGGAGGGGCTGAATGGGATTGAAGTGGTTGCAGCAGTTGTAATGAGGCTGTTCTGGTTGAATGTCTATTTGGTTTCTCTGAAAAGAGTGGCATAGCTGTGGCCTCCTGCTGTTAGTAGAACAGTGCTTAGCCCTCCTTTTGCTGGCATAATTTTATGATACTCTGCAGAATCTCCCTACCCTGTCCTTCTCTTGTACTGAACAGCAGAGACAAACAGATTTAGTGGAGTTCTCTACACAGTCCTTATCCACTGCTTTTAGGGAGTTTAGTGGCTTACAAAAGTCCACACAGCCAGTGCATGTCTTAGCAAAATATAACCAGCATGAAATGGAGGGATAACTGTTCTAAGTGATGCAGCTATTCCAGGATGGTAAAGGGTTTGTGTACCCTTAGAAATACATCCCAAAGAGCTTTGGAAATCCATGGTGGCAGGAAGATTTGAGTCCACTGGAGCTCTTCAGGTTTTAGATCTGGTGGCCAGCTGCATCATACTGGGATGATGCCGCAAAGAAGGAATCTTCTTCATGTATTGCATTAGAAATACATGCTTTCAGTTCACATTAAATGTTTTCAGTTCATGTTAAGTGTTATTCCTGATACACTCATCACTTGAAATAAGGGTGGCCCAAGTAGATCATAAGTCTTTTGGATATTTAGTTGAGGAGTGTTTGGAAGTGTAGAAATCAAACCGAATGGTGTCAGGAGGACCTCAGCTAAGAAAATCCCAGAATGGGAGCAGTTGGGAATTACATGTGTCAAGTACAGACAAGTGAATATGTGTCATGATAAACAGTCTTGAAAACAGGCTAATATGTAGTAGATGGAACCCAAATATATTTAGTTTGCTGGTCTCATTCCTTGTGACTTAGCACTTATTCGTTCTGCTATGTGTCAGCTGCAGCTTGTTCCTGTTAAGTTCCAGGCATTTTGCATAGACAGTTCCAGCTGTGGAGTAACTTACAGGACACTTAAAGTGGCTGCAGTGGAAGCTGACTTGTCTGCCAAAGGAGCATTTCCCCTTTTTAGATGTGCAAGTGTGTGAATAAGCATGTGTGAAGAAAGGAGAGCAATGTATTAAACCTGTTCTCCCCCTCCTTCTGCCACCATTTATAGGATGCAGAACACATGGATGATTCTCACTGGCAGCTTTAGCCAGACATTTATGGTGCCTTGGAAAGGGCAGTACAGACTGTGCAAAATCAGGTCAAATTGACTGAACTGCTCATTTTAAGCAATTATGACTTAGAGAATCTCCTCTCACCTACATCATTCAGTACTCTACTGTCATTATTCATAGCCATTGCCAGCAATTAACTAGACTGGTGTTTTTTAATGATGCAGTTCCTTTGTTCCCTCATGTCTGTACTTGAGCCCCCTAAACTCTGTTCCATTATGGACTGAACAACCACCAAATGATTGCAAGGTGGGTTGTTTTTTTCTACCTGCTCAGTTATGATAACCTTATGTTTTTCTGTGTAAAAAGTAACTCACTGAAATTGATCTGTCTGTACATTTGCCAGAGTTTTTGTCAGTTGCAGTTACATTGTAGCTTCTGTACTGGGAGAAGTTCCTGACCCATTGATCTGAATGACCTGACTAAGTTCCTTGGCCTCTTCAGATGCAAAATTTAAAGAAGAATATGCAGGAACAACAACAACAAAATAAAAAAAAAAAAAAGGGAAGTGTTTCAATTTCAGAGTAAATTAGAAAGAAACCTAATTTATTAGTTGTTAACTCACACCTGACAGACTCAGTATCACAGGGTCCAAAGAGGACTATTATAGAAAAGAGAAATTCTCCCATTATGACATTTTAGAAGACAAAAATCCACATTGTTTCAGGAATTGTGTTTTGTTTGGTTGGTTTTTAAAGTACATTGTCATTTACTGCAGTGCTCTCTAAATGTAAACCAGTAAATGTATTTGAATCAAGGGCCGTCACTTGCTATTTATACATCAGGGCTGTAGTTTGTCTGTGTTCTCCAACTATCAGACTGTTGACAGTTTGGTTTGTGAGGAGTCAGTGCTGCGAACTTCACTGGAGTTTTTATTATGAAACTTGTCAATACCATGCAGAATTGAGACAGGCTTTGCAAAAAGTTGGATATAGAACAACTGATGGGCAGTGGGAATATACCAGAGGCTGTGATTTGTCCTGCTTCCTGATGCGGGAGTCTAAGAAGGAAAGGAAGTGTCCACAGAGCTTATAAAACGCCTTACATGGTCTAGAAGAGTTGGAGGGAGGAAATATACAATGGTAAGTGTTGCTCTGAACTGTAGTTAGTGCCCCATACTGGATGAATGCTGATTTTCCTTTAAGATGCTCACACCAGATCCAGACAGGAATTTATACATTTAACTTTAAAAATTCTGACTGGAACATTAAAAAGCAAATCTCACTGTCACATGCAGCAGACTGGAAGAGATAGGAGTTGCTGGCAGCAGACAAGGTTACCAAGGAGTGGTATGCTAAGACTTGATTTGTTACCTACTGCTACAGAGTTATGGCTTTTACAGCTCAGTTTGTGGCTTCTGCAAAAGGTGGGTTTAATCCCTGGTTTGTCTAGCAAGATGGTGGCTGCTGAATTAGCACCAAGGACTGTATTGCTGCAGGGGTGGCTGTGGAGGTGGATCCTTCATTTGTGGAAACATACAGGATAGCTCTATGGGCATGCTTGGCAGAGAGTGCTTCTTATGTCCATGCTGGTAGCAGGTACCTCTTGGTTTTGTACTTCAGAAGAAGGACAGATCCTTAGCCCAGCATCTTTGCTGCCTCTCCAGCGCTCCTTTCCCAGCCTAGATTTCGTGTATCACTGGAGAAAAGATGAGAAGCGAGCTTTCCCAGTGAGCCCTGTGAACTGCAGTTCTCGTTGGGATCAGTCTCTGAACCTTCAAAGTAAGCAATGCATCCAAAGTACTCAGCTCTACCAAAACACTCTTGCCTGTATACTTGACTCTGTGGATCTGTGAAGGAAAGCACTTGGGAATTGGCTCCATAGGCATCTCCTCTGCACCCACATAAAGGCAGGGGTACTGGCTCTGGGATCTGGGGGGATATTGTAAGGCACTAGTTGCCCTTTTAGACACTGAGAGCCCAAGTCGGGCAATGTGCCAGCATTTCAGAAATATATGGGTCCTGGTAAAGCTTCCCTAGAAACAATGAAAATCATTAATTATCCCTAAACCCACTTGTTATCTACTTCAGGAGGTTAATGGTTAGAAATTACATTTGTTCATTTGAATTCACATACAAAAATAGCTCCCCTTTATCATGCTAGTGAATCTGGCCCTACTCAGGGTCTTAATTACAGTGTGCTGCAGTAAGGCAAAGCGCACTGCTGCTTGAAAGCCTAAACCTGATCTGCTGTTATCCACCAGCTGTTGGCACAGGCTATTGCATGGGATAGTGTCTTGTATGTTATTTTGGAGTTTAGAGAGGAATTTTAAGACCAGACACTTCTTACTGCTCTCAGTGATCCTGAACAACACTGGTTATAAAAGATAGAAACCTCTCCCTCTAGCTCTTTCTCATACACACACGCACTCTTTAGATTGGTCTGTGGACAAGGTTCCTGAAGTCTGGCTAGGTTTGGCAATAGCTCTGGTAAAAGAATGGTTCCTCCTTCTTTTGCCTTCATGACCAGTAGTATCCATTTCCAATGTGTGCACAGGGAGAATAGCTGTATGCAGCAGTTGTCACCCATGGTGACAATTCAGATGGGGAAAGTGGAAAGGAAACAAAGAAACAAAAAGCTTTAATCAATGGCAGCAAAACCAAAGTTGTCATCTGCCCTCAAAGGCATAGAGCACTTTGTGCCATCACTGACTGGCATGGCACTTTGTGCTGCTTCAAATCTTACAAAACAGTTACCACAAGATAATTGGGCTTGCCTGTTGGTAAAAATGCAAAGATTCATAAACAGGCATCAGATTGAGCATCAAAAAGCAAAACTAACAGAATGACCTTGCATCCCTTGTATAGGGCAAGAGTGGGGTATGCTGCCGGCCTGATTTACTAGGACTGGATCTGGCGAAATACTCCTGTTTACAGGGGACAGTTGTGCACAAATACGGCTTGCTTAGTTTACCATCACGAGTGCCCTGAGTGACAAAACAGTCCTTCCAGAGGGCTTTGGGGATTGGTTTGCTTCCTACACTTCAAAAGCTGACTGAGATTTGATGATGACTTGTAGCCCATCAGCTTACCAGAGAATCTCAAGGCAGAATTCTCTGAGCTGGTGTCAGTGCTGTGGTTGAGAGCCTTTCTGCTGATTGGGATCTGGGGAGGGCTTAGCTTGAGAGCAGGTACTGCCAGGATGAATCAGCAGATATCTTCCTGGAAGCAGTTGACAGTCTGGGTATCCCAAGTGTTTAGCAGAGATCCCACCAGGCTATAAAAGTCTGCCTTTGAAATGTTTGACTACTTCTTTCCAGCAAGGAGCTGTACAGTCATTCCCTGACAGCTGTGATGCTGTCTCCCACACATACATGAAGTTCACACCATGACATTTTTCAGCAACTTTGTTTACTAGATGATATAAACACAGAAATATTTCAAGTCACTTAACACTTTGATGCTTTTCTCTTTGCATTGAGCATTTTAGGGAGGCTAGGAGAAGGGAACGGAAAGGCAGAATATGCCCCATGTGACTTGGCATGTTGACACTGATCTGCACATTTTTCATGTCTCAATTGGCTTATATACATCAAGTAATACGGTCTTTTGTATTTCATCTTCATAACTGATCTGTGGCTACAGCAGCAATGTTAAAGTAAAGACCCTTGCATTAGGATGTTCATTGCCTTTGTTGTTACAGTCAGTTTTATGCAGTTACCTCTAGGGGCAAATGACTGGATTTGATGTTTGAAGTTCTGTGCAGAGACTGAAATGTTTTAGCAGTCGGACTATAGCTGACAGGTGCTTTTCTTGTTTAACCCCCACCTGGAAAAGTCAGTTCTGAACTATGCAAGCTGGTATTCTTGTTGCTGACTTCCAGATACCTGTTTGCTGAAGATCTCCTTCACCACCACAGGTTTAGAAATAAAACCTGTTTTCTGTTCTGAGCCTCCTCTCCCAGCCTTTCCATGAGCAGTCTGGATGGTCAAACTTGTCGTGCATTTTGGCTTAGACTAAAACATAACAAATACAGAATCAAAGGCATTTGGATGGAGGAAAAAGCTCAAGAAATCAGTGTGTATGGATGAATTGGAAGGGGGCCTGCATCCTGGGGAGGGGAGCACTGTACCCAGAGAGAAGAGCAGAGTTTCTCTCTTGGAAATACCCTCATTCCTGTGGACTGTCAGTGAGTAAGAAGTACCAGGATTTCTGAGTAACTTGCTCTAATCTTGGAGGAATTCTTGGAGAAAATAAGAGGACTCCAGAAAGCTTCTGGGTGATTGAACTGAACAGTTGCTAGTACTGAAGTTTCTCAGAAAAGAAAGTCCTACCCAGCAAAGAGGAAAGGAGTTCAAGAGGTCAGATCTGTTTAGGAACTTGAATCCAAAATCCTCAGAGGCAACAATGGCTACTGGCTCTAGATCAGGCTCAGATCAAAACTAAATTCTGTTCAAGGCACTTCTAATCTGCAGTGCTGCAGTAGCACTGAGTAACATGAATGAAGATATTAAAAAAGTACAAGGAAATGTAGTTCAGAAGGTAACTCCCAGTGAATTGAGCATTACATACTTGGAGTGAACCTCAAAAATCCCCAAATATTGTAAAAGGTTTAACAAAACATAACCAGTGACTAGCCATATATTGGTTTAATTTAAAACTGCACCTTTTTCTTCTGTTAGCTTGGTGATGGTGCTTGTTTCTGGATTTGTTCTAGCATTGCTTG
This sequence comes from Agapornis roseicollis, assembly GCA_002631895.1. Classification (NCBI taxonomy): domain Eukaryota; kingdom Metazoa; phylum Chordata; class Aves; order Psittaciformes; family Psittacidae; genus Agapornis; species Agapornis roseicollis. Next base: position 320,121 of record NDXB01001416.1, read on the forward strand.
TAGCTGTCTGTAGGACTGGGCCTGGTTTACAGTGAAGGCAGCTCTTTCCCCAGCCCAGACCAGAGCAGTTGTGCTTCAGTGTTGGGGTGTATACAACCATTTCCCAAACTCCCCTAGCTGAAAGAATTTTTTTCTCAGAGGCTTATGTTTATTCCTATAACTTTTGTTGGAACTGATTGTGCAGGTTGCCTATGAGGAAAGGCTGAGAGTGCTGGGGTTGTTCAGCCTGGAGAAGAGAATACTCCGGGGGAGACTTTATTACAGCCTTTCAGTTATTAAAAGAGGCCTATAAGATGGGGAGAAACTTTTTAGCAGGGTTTGTTGCGACAGGATGAGGGATGACGGTTTTAAACTAAAAAGGGATATTCAGGCTGGATGTGAGGAAGAAATTTCTTACAATGAAGGTGGTAAAGCACTGGCACAGGTTGCCCAGAGAGGTGGTGACATTCAAGGGGAGGCTGGATGTGGTTCTGGGTTGAGCCACATCTAGTTGAAGATGTCCCTGCAGAGGGTTGGAAAAGATGACCTTAGAAGGTCCCTTCCAACCCAAACTATGATTCTATGATTATGAATGTAGGTAGCAAAGGAAGGTACTTTGATAAAGATTTCTTCATATCTTAAAAAAATTGTCATCTAGGACTCAGGATAAAATTCTCCAAAATAAGAAACTCCTATTTGAAGGGTGGTGGTGAAGTATTGTGAGTAACAGATAGGAGATAGCAACTTGGTGAGTGTGTGGGGAAGAGGAGATAAGTACAGGTGTTTATGCTTGCAGCCTGATGCACAGCACAGTCACATCACAGGCTCCAGTGGGTTGTGTTTTCAGCGATGACTCATGTGCTGAATCCAGTTTCTGTTTTTGCCGTGGTCTCTTGTTAACCTGCAGATGGTCTATCTCAAAGTCCACCTTCCCCTGTCACTTCCCAGTGGTGAATGTGACTTGGCTTCCTGTACTTGAGATTTCTCCCTTCCTAAGGTGGCTTGATTACAGATTGATGATAGATTCACCAACCAGAAAACATCAATTATAGCTCCAAGTGACAGAGAGCTCATAGCCTAACTTCCCATGGAAATAGCTTTTCTATCTATACTGGATGGCAACATGTTTTTTGAGACTCTAGTAGCAGAACTATTCCATAAAGGCTATCACAGGTGACAGGAGACAGGATTGCAATAATTTCCTTGTGTTTTCACATAAACAAACGGAATCCCTCTGCTCTGAGCTACAATTTTCTTTAATTTGGTTAGAGTAGTATAATTTTCATCTGTTCTTCGCTGAGAGAATAAACTAGGCAAACTTGGCTTCATTCTTTCATAACAGAGAAGACTGGTTGTAGGCTGAGGTCAGAAAGAAATTAATTTAGAATATGTCAGGAGTTTGGGATGGAAGAGATTGCTTCAGCTTGCTTTTTACAGAGAGGCTGAATGAAGAGGGCACAAGGATAGACTGGGATGCACAACCCACTGCAACATTAGACATCACGCCACCTCACTATTGCAAAGAGAAGGAAATTAGTGCTGTATCTGCCCTTCTGTTTTTAAAATGGAACAAAGAGAAGATGCTGTAGTTGGCTCTCCTTTTCTTTAAGAAGAAAAAGATGAAGACCCAAGGCCTTAGTTGAGTTATGTTTAATTACTAGATCTCTGCCCAAGTAATGTGGGGTGTTTGGAACTTGGAATTCTTTATAGTTACTGCCATAACCAAAACAGGATTTTTCTTGAGAAGCCTTTGCTTTTCCAGAATGTAGTAAAAGAAGTAAAAAACTATGAAGTAGAACTTTCTATTTCCAAGTACATCACAGGTTTTATACAGAACTTGCTCTTGGGCATTTTCAGAAAAATGCTCAAGATGCTTAACTCAGAGATCAAAAAAACCAAGTAAGTTGACCTTATAAAGATTATGAGAGAAGATGTGAATACTCTGTGAGAAGTGCGAGGTTTCTAGGTGAGAGCAGATTCAGCCCAGGAAAGAACACCTCTGCCTAGAAACATGCAGATTTTGTTCAAATTGTCAGTGTTTTTAATGACAGCTGCTCTCTGCAAATGTGCATAGAGAATGCCCAATTTACATGATGCTGTGCAAGAGCTATTTTGCATATGAGCATTACAACGCAAGGTGTGGTTTATTTGACAACTCAGTGTTTTGCTCTGTCTTTAGAAATACAGTCCTGAGAGGCTGGTGAGTTTTGCCTATGTGTGCAGCAAGTGGGTTGTTTTGGGGAATTTGGTTTGTTTATTTTTCAGACTATCTGAAAAGGAGAAGTTGTCTGACAAATTAAAATGGTGGAATTCAGCCTCTCATTTCTGGGGCTTCATCTCCAGTCCACCGAGGCAACTCTTGTCCCAGTTCAGGAAATATGGCTTTGAAGAGTACACAATTCTTTCCAGTAGTAGTTCTTTGCTTTACATAGGATGTGTTATTGGTGTTTATCTTCTCTATGCAGAGGTATCCTCCATAGCAAATTTAATGACAAAAAAACAGTAACAATTCTTTGAAGTCATGTGTTTATAGCATCAGAGTAGAGAATGCATTTCATACAGGAGTAGCGTGTGGTCATAAAGCTGAGGTATGGACAGTGTAATACCATACTAGGTAGGAAAGGATGCATCCAGCATCTTTCTTGTTCCTTCTTATCCCCAGTCTATAATATACATGTAAATAAAGCAAACTGATGGTTGGAATATGACAGTAGTCCTCTATCAGCCATATACAATTGGCTGAACTCAAGAGAAAATGTGTGAATATCCCCTAGGCCCTGGGTGTCTTATATGTGGTACACCAGGCCAGAGCAACAACATGGATCAGGCAAACAGGCAGTGATTTGAAAGTTTAAGTGATTGAGCCAAGGATAATGGTTCTAATAGGCTAAAACCAATCAAAATAGCCCTTCGTGTTTTAAAGACAGTGGTTTTGGCACCCTCAGCACTGCACAGGTTTACACAATATAAACATTGACAAATGAACCAAAGAAAAATTAAAATCCTATTGAAAAGTAAGACCAATATAGGCACTGTATATATTTTACAGATTTTTTTTTTTTGCCTTCAGAATTGGGAAATGTTAATGGGAATTAAGAGAGTACATCCTGGTTTACACTGAGGTCGTATAAGTGAGTAATGTGCTTCTGATTATCCCATAGCTTTAATGATTGTCCCTTTGCTTATGTCCTCCAAGTTTTCTCACAGAATTGAGTTAGTGAGGGATTGTGTCTCCATCACAGTGCTCCAGATACTGATGTTTTAAAAGAAGTTAAGACTTCCGCCCTCTTCCTGAAATTTTCTGCTCTCAGAGTACTAGGAAATAAACCACCCCACAACAGCCTTTATTCACTGGCTGGAAAGGTGGCTTCAGGGTGGTAGCTTCTGCTATTCAATTGCTCGTTGTAACCCCTGCAAGTGTGCCTGGTCTTGGGGTGATACATACAGTTGGAAGTACCAGTGAAGTGGTGAGCAAAATAGAGGAGCAACAGGTTGTAACAACGTGATATCGGTAGACAGAAAGATGTTTTTCTCCAACATAGAGTGAGTTACTGGGGTAATACATAACCATTTCTACCTTGCTCTTTCTTTTCTGCTTCTTTCCTCACCTTTGATCTATGACTAACTCTGACTATCTTTGACTGTCTTTGCTCTCCTGTAACTGCTCTGCTTCACAAAACCTTTTGTGGAGTGAATGTGCTCCAACAGTGTGTGCACAATGTCAGTCTTTTCCATTTTTTTCATCCGAGGTCACATCTTGTTCCATCAAGAATAAACTTTTCTGGCTTGTTTCTAGTTTGAAATTTGATTTCTTAAATGTTTAAAGATTAAAAGAAGAAGGAAAAAAAGCAGTCATGCTGTGGCGTGAAGGGAACAGAAGCTATGGACTGGGGAAAATATATGTTCACTAGGAAAGATCTTTGAAGAAAGAAAAATAAATTCCCTATGGAAACATCAAAGCACATGGAGTTAATGGATTATGAAAAAAAAATACCCAGAGAAAATATTTGATTCAAACATAAAAGAGAGAAATAGGAAAGAGTGAGGGGTTTTTTGTTGGAGATAAAGGATAGTTTGATGGCTAGCTAAGTACTTCAGATTACAGGATGTAGCTAAAGGGCTATTAGCAGGAGTAGACATTTCTTTCCTTGTGTCTGGCACAGCCTCCACTTATGCAGTGTCAAAGTAGCCTTGGAGTTGCAATCCTGAATTCCTCTTCTATGGCAGTGCTCTGTGCTGCTGACTAGAGCCTAATTCACCCTATAGTGAAACCAGACCCTCTCAGACTGATTCAAGACTGATTGTAAAGTTCTTAATAATAAATTAATAAATCTTTCTTATTTAAGAATAAAATAATAAAACAATATATCTTAACTCTTAATAATTGTAATAACTCTTAAAGTGACTTTAATAGCCTGGTTAGGTTCTGCTAGGCTGAAAAATATATGGGGTTTATCAAAGAAAATAAAACAGCAGAAACCCTTCTGGTGAGCAAGGAAATGGTCATGGGTGAAGAACTCTGGAAAACTGTTTTTCAGGTTATTGTTCTCAAAGATCATCTGTACTCATCCAGGTATCTGTGTGCCTTCTTCATTGTTGCAGTGTTTGATGCCTTACAATCATACCAAGATAGAAACAGATAACTACAGTTAAGGCACAAAGACAGATCCTCAAATATTTCACTCACAGTGGCATGCACATCTCACTGTACAGGATGTGGGAATCAGACATTTAAAATGCCTCTCAAGAAGCTGGAATCGGATGACTTTGTCCAAGGCTACACTGGGCTTGCGTGGCTTGAGCAGAAGCCACACCTCACTTGTCCCATTTAGATACCCATCCTCCCTTCAGTTCCACCACAAAGCAGAAGTGCCAGGGGACTTGTGCCAGGATGTTCACCTGTACAAATTACAAACTGAGCGCTGGATCTACTGAGAGATACTCATCCACCCAGAACTATGGGTAGGTGTTGCTGTTTGCCAATCTGCTTTATTTCTCTATGCGTTTGAGCAGTTGCATCTCCATAAAGCTGTTGGTTGTTTCCTGTATTGAAAGTGATGTCTACAGTGAGTGAGATCAAATTTTTATTACTTGCCCTTCTTGGCAACCCCTACTTGCCCTGCCTTGGGTCAGTTTCTTATTTGCCTTTTCACAGTTCTTAATAAACAAGACCCTCTTGTCTTCCTGTCTACAGAAGTTTACTTTGAAAAAGGCAGTAGATTTGTGTAGTGACTGGAGACATGAAAAGGTGGCATATCTGGAACGCCTGTATTGATGATCTGATGGAGAGCTGAGCTTATCAGTACTGGAGCGCAGTACTGTGCCTGTGACCGTATGCTATGACAGAGGTAGTGTTACCAGATGGGGTGAGGGAAGGATGAAGGCCCTGGTTAATCCTAGTCTCCCAGACCTCTCTCATCAGCACTGCCTGTGCTTTGTGAGTGCTCCTTTTTGCCATGTGATTTCTTGTCTTTAACTTCCAAGAAGTGGCTGAACTGATGAAGGAACTGTGTTTCTTCCAGCTCAAAGGCAACTTCAAATCAAATATATTTAATTAAAAATAAAATTGTGTTTCCTTTTCTTAAACAGCTTCACTTTAAACTAGAAATTCCTTTGCCTTCTTTTACAGCAGCTGCAAGAGCAGCAGTCTCTCTTGTCTGTCCCCATGACCAGAAAGAACTACGTAAAGGAATATATTCCAGGGGGTTCATAGTCCAGAAGAAGCAGAGCAACATGAGTACAAATCACTGCTGTTGCCTATTCTCTTAGAATTGTGTCTGCCTTCCAAGACTTGGGTGGTGCAGTCAGAGCCTTTGCCAGTGAAGACTGAGGCAAGTCATTAAGAATCTCAGCCTTCTCCAAATCGTGTGTAGCCAGTTCTGATAGCTTCCAGAGAGGGCCCACATTGTCCCTAGTTTGTTTGCAATGTACCTAAAGAATCCCTTCCTGTTACCTTTAACATCTCTAGCCAAGTTTAATTCTAACTGGGCCTTAGCTTTCCTTACGTGTTCCCTAGCTTCCTGGACAACATCCCTGTATTCATCCCAGGACGCCTGTCCTTGCTTCCACCTTTTATAAGCCTCTTTTTTCCTTTTAAGTTTCCTCAGCAGCTCCTTATCCATCCAAGGAGGTCTCCTGGCCCTCCTGCTGCACTTCCTTCTAGTTGGGATGCAATACTCCTGAGCTTGGAGTAGGTGATCTTTGGATATCATCCAGCAGTCTTGGGCCCCCCTGCCCTCTAAGGCTATATCCCATGGAACCTTACTAAGCAGGTTCCTGAAGAGGCCGAAGTCTGCTCTCTTTAAGTCCAGGGCAGTGAGTTTGCTGCATGCTCTCCTCACTGTCCTGATCTTGAATTTGACCATCTCATGATTGCAAAGTTTCCCAAAGCTATGTGTAGCTTTTCTTTCAAATATGGTCAATTTTACCACCAGTCATTTCTATTTCAGTGCTGAAGTATAGAAGATGATAACATACAAAAGCTTGCTATAGTATGGTACTACTATGAGACTTCACAGAAATCTTCCAATATCTGAAGGGGGTCTACAAGGCTGCTGGAGAGGGACTCTTCATCAGAGCCTATAGGACGAGGGGCAGTGGGTTCAAACTTGAACAGGGGAAGTTCAGGTTAGATATAAACAAGATGTTCTTTACTGTGAGAGTCATGAGGCACTAGCACAGGTTGCCCAAGGAAGTGGTAAATGCTCCATCCTCAGGAGTGTTCAAGACCAGGTTGCACAAAGCCCTGGAGAACATCGTCTAGTGTGAGGTGTCCCTGCCCATGGCAGGGGTGTTGGAACAAGAGGATCTTAAGGTCCTTTCCAACCCAAATTGATTCTATGATTCTGTGATTCTATGATGCTGGCAACTCAGGCAATTAGCCATACCAATTTCTTCTCTTAAGAGCTTGGAAGAAAACATGTGGAATTAGGGAGCAACAAACCTCAGTTTTCATTTGAAAAAGGAAATAGAGAATGATTCATTCTAAAACCATATGTTCCAAAGGATGAAGATTTGAATTATTAGCAACATATCTAACCATGACGGGTGCTGACACCTTCATCTCTCTTATTTTTACTGCCATGGATTTTCTTCACATGCAGTGAGAGAATTTACACTACAGGAAGTGTAAATGGTTTCACGCTTCCTACCCATTTTTAGCTGCCTAATTTATGGAAAGCCATTACAAGGTGAGTCACTGCTTTCACAGGATTACTGTGGCTGAGACAGATCTTTGGGTGTTACTTTAATTTCCATATTTGCTTGAAAGGAACAACAGATCCACATTAAAGCTGTCAGTGTTTGATATCACAGGAGAATTCAGAGTCTCTGGTTCTACTTGATCATGGACAAATATTGCAAGATTGTCCCTATAACCTAACAAACAAGAAAGAGACATTCCTGCATTATGGATGCTGTGAATCAAGGTGTCTCATTGTGCATCCTATTGGATGGGATTTAAATAATCAGAAAGACAACAAACAGAAGCAACACTAGGAAACTTACTGTAAAGGACTGTTCATCATGCACTAGCTATTGAACAAGCACATTTACTCTCTTGGTCTTAAGAGGTTTTGGTTAGAAATTGTCAAGTCACGAAAATATCAGTCAAGCCTGAGGATCAGGGTTTGCCCCTCATAGTAAATGAACAATGGGTTGAAATAAATTTGGACTGTCTGCATTATAAATTCAACAGGATAAACGCAGTGTGTAAAGTACTTAAGCACTGAATAAGATGGATTGCATAGCCAGTACTCTTTGTACTAAAGAATTCAGAAAGATTTGTTCAGGTTAGGAAATGGCCTCCAGCAGGCAGTAACAGGGAAAATCTACAGGAAATCTTGATTATTTATTTTTTTTTTTAACTCATTTACTCTCTGTAAACCTCTTGACCTGTCACAAAAGGCATGTGTGGCCTGTTATGAGTGTTTCACCCAATCAGAATCTGTTAAATATCTATGTAGGATTTTTCTACCAAAGATTTTTTGTGCAGGCTTACCTCCAGAGGCCGTTTATTTCAGTTATGGTTAGGTTTCTTAATTAAGGAACCCAGATCTCACTGCACAGCACATAGCAGGTAGTACAACCATCCATCTGTAGCTTCCACATTTGCCTTGCTGGGAAGTCCGTTGTGCAGTTGAGTCAGTGTGGACCTGTGGCTGCGTTAACTTCGAACTGTCCTACAGAAATGATGATTTTGGGGTATGTAAATCTGTAGATAATAATGCAGTGAAGCATAACGAGTTCTCTCTGTTTTCCATTTGAGAGTCTGTGTGGGATGAAAATGGAGAAATGATGTTACAAGTAATTTATTCTTTAGGGTTCCTTTTCTCTCCCCAATTTCTATTCTGTCAGCTTCATTTTTTTCTCACACCAGTTAACTCTGGCTTAAGAAATTACAAAGTTCTTCATAATAGCGCTTGAAGATTGGTATGTTTTCTGTATAAATTCTGAGGCAGACCTTCACAAAGTAAGTGAAGCCACAACCTTTTCTTGTCAGCTAAAGTTCTACTGCATTATGAGCTATCCACCTTTTTTCCTAGGGTTTTCTAAATGCTTGAAGGTTTTTTAAAACAAAAGGAAGGAGGTGGAATAGTGAATGATACACATAAGGTTGGGAAGCAGTAAGTTACTAATGGCTTGTTAAATGGAAAGTTATAGAAACTAAATGTTTCTGTTTACCCACATGTATAAACTCTTGAAAGAGGTGTTAGGAAATAAATCCCATGTGACCCTTAAAATCTATCATCAAGCCGATCACATGAGATCAGTTAATAAGTAATGTAGGCATGTACAATAAGACATTCTTCAACTACATCCCTGGCATTGTTTAAGGCCAGGTTGGACAGAGTCTTGGGTGACATGGTGTTTAGTGCATGGTGTCCCTGGCCATGGCAGGGGGGGGTTGGATCTGGATAATCTTCAGGTCCTTTCCAATCCTAACTATTCTATGATTCTATGATTCTACTGTTTTGCAATGTGAGCCTGTGGTGAAAACAGAAGCCTTTTGGAATTGACTTTTATAGGAAAGTTCAAAGTACTTCAGGTATTTAGAATTGAACTTTTTTATCACACTCTTCCAGTAGGATTTTTCTTAATGGGATTGTGTTTGGACTACATCTTCTTATTCACTGGCTATGCATGTGGACTTTAGGGAAAAAAAAAAAAAGTTTTAAATTTTATTCTGAACTGAAATCAATACAAACCTTTGTGTTAGATGCTTTTATTTGTACTTTCAAAGCACCCTACATTTACATGTTCTTATTTCATTCAGGGCAGGTGAGTTGACTGAATGCTGAAGAAAAGAAAAGCAGCAACATCTTTTGAAAGCTGAATGGTAGCTGCTCATTTGTTATACTACTACTGTGTAAAATAAACAGTGTCTTCCACTACTGGAGAGCTACTGATATGACTGAGGCATAACACATGTTTGAACAACAATAGCAAAAGCAGAGTCTACAAAGGTCTCTACATGGAAGGCTTTTAAATGATGCTGGCTTTGGCCTGCCTTTCCAATGACATGCAGTCTGTGTGTTTGCCTGTCTGCTGGTCTGCTGAACTTGATGAGTAGTAAAGACCTTGTAAATACAATCACCTAAAAGCTGTTGGGAAATCAGTGGCTAGGGAGAGATGAGGCCCAAATGGTTGTTGCTAGCTGAGGAAAAGTTGTAAGAGAAGCTCATGAACTATCGGTTACTGTGGTTGGCTGTGTGCAAGGATGGTCCAGACCTCACCACACCAGCAATGTTCTAATGCTCACTAGAAGGCAAAAGGGTGGAGAAGAGCTGGTAGATGTGTCAGGAACTGGAAGAATTACAAGGTTGCAAGTCTTTGAAGTTGGTAACAGAAGTAAGCTGCAGGTATTTTGATGATAGGAGTAATTTAGGATCTGAAACCTGGCTTTATTGGTTTGGTTCTTCATGGAATTATATAGTCTGCAAAAGTTGCTTTTTAGTGAATGAAATCATAAAACAAGGAATAATGGAGTATTTCTGAATATTGCTGATGGTTGAGACCAGTAGAAGGGATAAGACCTAATCTTGGTGTTAATAAAACCTCACTGGGGCCCCAACCACAGAAAAGGCAGAAATTATATGCAAAGTGAAGAAATAGGATAATATACCATGAGTGTTTCTTCTATAAATAAATTAGCCAGTGGATTGAATATTTGTCCTGCTTTGATACATTTTGTTTCCAAGTCAGCTAATGTGCAAATGATAAAAGCAAAGCAAGCCATTACTAAAACACTTCTTTTGGCATCTTCGCTGAAATCTGTTCCGTTGTGTGGTGTGTAACACAGGGAAAGTTGTGTAATTCCAATTGGTATCTTCAAAGTAGTAACTGACAAGTCAATGAAAGCAAGAATTAGTAGACTCAGACCTACCTCTTCTTTCTTTCATTTGACTCAGTACATTCATTTATCATTAGATATTCTGTAAAGTGTCCCTATTTAATGGATAGAGTCAGAATAGTTTAATACCTACTTTTATTTACTGCTTCTTATAACTGAATCAAGCAAAACTGTTCTTTCCTTTGGGACATTGACAATTGTCTTTAATTGTACCACAGGGCATCTAATACGGTAAGATGGAGCTATATCCAACTATTAAAAGCCCCTTGAACATTGCCAGATATATTGTGGAGTTGTGACGGTTATATTTTTACTATAATTGCTTCCTTAAGATGATGAGAGGGCTGCAATCACTGTCAGCTTTTTCAGTCTAAGTTAAACCAGATATATGTGATTCAGGCATATTCGCTTGACAGAATGCTCTGAATTTACATGATTAGGAGGTTCTTCAGATTAAATGCAATTCATCAAGGCATTACTCACAAGTAAAATACCTGTGTCAGACTGGCCACTTTTCCTTTAAGATGGTGGGAGAGTAATCTTAACGCATTCAAGAGAAATCTCTGAACTACCTGCGCATGCCACCAGGTAGATAGGTAAATAATGTCTCTAATTAGTTCCAGATGTAAAACTGCATGTGCAAGCTTGAAGGCTGAGTTGAATTTTATCTCATTAAATGTTAGTTATAATCTTAATAACAAAAAATGCTTAGTAAAGAGTACTGGAAGGTTCTTTATTGTTGCAGCATCATTTAGAAAGATTGTACATAGAAGTATGCAGCAGGCTCTCTGGAATGTTGCCACAAAACAGTTATGTGATCTCAAGGTATCAATAACCTGTTACAAATTGTTTTCATGTTCTAGGTTCAAGCCTCTTGCAGAAGTATTGTTATTAATCCACATATGCACAGATGGTGCATTACATATGATGGCTGCTAGTAATCATGTGAATGCAACACAGTTGTCACAACTAGTAAGAACTTGTATTTAAATTTACAAAGCTATGGTACTATGCATTAACTCAAATGTTTTGATGTTTCTGAGGTCCTGCAGGAAGCATACTGGAGAGAAACTCTGAGTTTGGTGCATCTTTATCCAGAGAAAATTATAGCAGGAAGCAAGAGTGGAGTCAAAAACTAGACAGGTGCTGCCTTGAGAAAGGAACTTAAAGTATCAATTTTGGTCATATTTCCTTCCCTATGTAAGCACAAAGTAAAAAGTAAGTTTGCTTTGATTATGCATGGTTGGATGAGTGTTGGTGAGATAGTGATAACGAACAGTTAGTTACTGGAAAGAGTATGCTGTTTATTTGACTCATGAAAGACTTAGGAACCTCTGTTAAAGTTTAGTGGCTTTATATAAAGAATATATGAGCACAATAAATAGAAAGAAAACCTTTAAAATTAGCAAATCCCCAGAAGATTTGTTGGCTTTTTCTGCAAGTTACAGATTAAGTTTCATTTACTTGGATAACTTGGATGTAGCAGTGTGGTGAGATTAGCGTAATCACTGAGCATATATGTTATCCTAAATTTGATTTGGCAGTTGTTGATACAATTGGAATTAAATCAAATAAATGTTGAGTTTGGTTTTTTGTTTCAAATGAACTGCAGCTTAGTACACTAAAGCCCAAATGCCATTAAATTCTGACTTGTTGTGTTGTGTAGCTCTGTCATTTCACAGGTCAATTTTTTTAAGTCATTATATGTTTGTTTGACGTCAAACATTGGTTTGTTGATGTTCAGGGTTTTATTTGCAATCTAGCCTTCATTTAACCATTTGAATTTAAAACCCACTCATTTTAGGCAGTTATGCTTTTTTTCAGCTAGACTGCACAGTGATCTAAATGTCTAGCATCTTCTCCCTGAGCTCTGATGGTCACTGGTTTCAAGGTTCTGAGATGCACACATATTTTCACACATACCTATATGTGGAATTACTTTTAAAGCCTGAGTAATAATGTCTTGCACTAGTAACTTTTATGATTTTCAAGTGAATCAATACTTCACAGTTTATTATGTCTTTGACTTTTCAATTTGCAATTGCCTATGACAAGTCTGAGCATCTAACTATTTTTTTTTTTAAAGGCATTTGAAAGTCATTTCTGAGAATTGTTATTCAGTGGATTACTCACAAGCTGTTAGTTGTTTTTACTTGAAATCTGAGGAAAACATGAAATGTGGTCTTTTCATTAATTCGGTCATTTTTTCTTCAGTTTGAATACTGGAATCAGGATTCAAAATCTGTTTCCAATAACATTGCATTTTATCTTTCTGATAATATTTGTCACAATTAACTCATTTAAATAGTCACAGACCAATTTTAATGTTTTTGTAAATACAATACTAAATGTTTCTAGGAAGTTAGCCAATTCTGAATCAACCTGGTTTTAGACAGAACAAGCAATGAGGGAACTCTGCTGTGATCTGAACAGTTCCCTTCATAGGTTAAAATGTACTTTGCAAAAGGTTTTGTAGATACTTCTTGCAGAGTCAGTGTGATTTCTACCAAATGTAGCAAGGAAAATTACTTCTGTTCCTGTACTGAATTGCTGTGTAGATGTTCAGTCACTCTAGGACTCCTTGGATAAAATAAAGAGCTTGTTGCTAAGGTTTTCATGGCTCCAGGATTCTTCATATTCACAACTCTTTCTTTTGTAGATATTCTGGTACTTCAGCTCATTCATGATTGAGGGACCAAAACTACATATAAAGTTGCCCAGTCCCCTCTTAGGGACCCTAAAACTAAATAGTACAAAGCATATTTGCAGGTATTAATGGCTCTTGACTGGTGCCCTAGGAGCTGTGCTTGAGTTAAAAGTGCTAAATGAACCATAAAAATGTCTGGTACAAATATTGTTGGGGGAAAAAGCTAGACAAGGCTGAGGCAGACAAACCTGTTTCAGATCTGAAGCAGAAGTCAGTCCTGCGTGGAGATAAGGGGATGGTCAAGATGAGCTTCTGAGGCCTTTTCCAGATAATTTTTCCATTTTCCACTATTCTGTCAGGAACATAAAAAAAAAAAACCTCAGTCAAAAGCATGTCTCCTGCAGTTATGTAAAAATTTGTTGGTCATATTGGGAACTGACAGACCATGTGTGGTTATACCCTACATCCCTTTTTCTTAGTTCCCAAAATTTTTTTAATCAGTCCAAAGCCTAAGGATTTCATACTGCTATCTAAATAAAATTTAATTTCATTATTGGCTAATGAATCATTATTAATGGCTAACAAGATATTCAGGGAATAATACTTCATTGGTATGAAATGCTTAATGCCATGGTCAACTGTGCATCTAACATAGCAGTCTTCCTCCTAGGCTAACGCATCTCTCTGTAAGAATAAGGCATGACTTACAACTAGCCTTTTAATGCACTTATAATTTATGAAGTTTTGCTGTGTTCAGTGACCATGTTGGTTTATCTAGAAGGGTGGTGATTCTGGAGCTGTGCATTGTCAGGTCACTAATCTCCATCCTGCACTCAGCCTATCAGGCAGATGAGAATGACTCATTCTCTGCAAACCTGTTGCTTAGTAGCTGTTTGTAATGTGAAAAGGAGTTGGGAAAGTAGTGGTGAGGTAAGAGGAAAAGGGCTGGGAGTCAGAGTGTTCCTGGCTGCCTAAAAGGAACTTGTGAATTGAAGGTATTATTTGACCTTGTAATTGGTGAGGAATTCTTCTGTTTCCTCAGAGATACTTGAATTCACATGTTCTGCCCCTTGCTATTCTCTGCAGTATCTAGGAAAGTTAATCATGCTGTGGGCTTTTATTGTATGCATTTATTTATTTATCACCTTGGTACCACTTTCTCTTTTAATAGTATTTCTTTGTTACCTAGGGAACTGGTTACAGCACTGCACATTTCTGTTGTTGGTGTGTCATCATGCTCCCGTATGCCATACACAAGGTTCCCAATAGTGTCTGAGGAACTGTACATCTGCATTCTGTTGTGCCAGGCCTGCATTACAGCACTGGCACCAGCATGATGACTCGAATAAAAGATGATGCAGGAGCAAAAGAGGAGTAATAATTAAAAAAAAATAGAAAAGAATAGCTGTCAGTGCACTGAATCTTGCCAACAGGTAGGCTGAATTTCTTGTGGATAGGTGGATTTAATTCCCAGTATCTAGTTGGGATAGCTGTAGAAAGTTACTTAGCTTGTTAATGGAAATAAACTGCATGAACATTTGCTTCTAAAATGAAGCATCCCAGTCCTAATAGCAGGAGCTAATACTTTGCCCTTCAAGGGATGTAATACAGATGGAAAGACTGAGAGAGATTGAAAAGTAGCTTTGAGAGTAGGAAATGTTAGCTATGGGAATGTTTCAGTGATCTGACTTCTTTGTTAATATAAACAGGCCTTTATGGTTGATTGTAAATGGATTGCTTTGTCCCAACTGTGATTCTCCACAATTTCTTTTCACTTGAATAACATATGGAAGGTTCAAATTTTTATTAAGTCTTTGACTTTTAACAGGTTTAAATCTCAACCATTTCTCCTTGATCCTAATGACTTTTCTTTGTTTTTCAAAAAGGAGATGAGCAACAAGTGGTTAGTTCTGATGTATAATTAACTTCCATGTTTCAGATGAAAGCTAAGCAAAATAGTAATACTCACTCAGCAGACATGGAGAAGAGTGTTTCTATTTATCTAGAGAACCCAAGGGCTGCTGATAATGATGCAGCTCACAACATGATTTACACCCAAGTGGCTAAGAATTTTACAAATAGCAAAAGGTAGTTTCTTGAGTGTAACAACACTGAAAGATAGAACCAAAATAAATTGGTATTTATGGAATTAGTGTAAGTTTATGGATTTATGTTGTGGGGGAGAGAAGCAAAATTCAGTTTCTGGACTATAGTAATTTGTGAACATACAAATGTGCACAACATTGATTTAAATTTCTCAACTAAATTAGAAAATCAGATGCCATATCTCAGCCTCAGCCTTGATCCACGGAGTATGTTTGTAAGCTTCTGAAATCACAGTAGTGGTCTTTAAATCTCTGGTTTTGTTGTACTGAAAATGTTCTGACTTTTTTTTGTTGTTGTTTTGTTTTGTTTTGTTTTTCATTCAGTGAGAGTTTGAAATGAGAAGTTCCTTTATATTGCTCAGTATATTTGATTGGTTAACTGGAATTTGATTCAGCAATTGATGGATGTTGAAACTGGGGAGAAGTATGAATCTTAAATCTGCAGGAAGGTGGAGCACCTGTGATAAGGATATGGTTATTTGCAAATGGTACCTGTGTTTCATAGAAGTGCTGCAAGAACTGAATGTGACAGTTTTGAGAAATAAGGATACAAGATTGGTTTTCTATACAAATATTTTTGCTATTCTCTCTTAACACTTGCACATACTGTGTGACTGCTGTTCAAGTAATGAATAGGTGGGATAAAATTTTCACTGTAGTTGTCCTGGCCAAGTAGTTAGAGAAGATTTAAGCTTAATAAGCCTCCTGATAATTAAGCTTTATTATTAGTAAGGATGGTAATTACCCTATAATGTTCAGTTGTGATGAAACTGCCACTGCGTAAGATGTAAATAGCAAGGCTACAAGAACAGTTGTTTTGTTGTTGCTGGGGCTTTTTTAATTAAGAAAAAAAACAAAAGCAAAACCCATGTTAATAGTAGATTTCTTTCTTAAGTACAACAGGAATGCTGAAAAGAAACTTATATGCAAATACAGAGTCCCCAAACCTCCTCAGTTTTAATTTGGGTCTCTTAAAAGACAGACACAGAGAACATCCTTGATCCAAAAACATATTACTTAAAAGCAGGGAAAGCATACCAATCTTGCAATTCCTTTGGAAGTCTTGCTTGCTCCTCTGTATCAGAGTTAACTTTTAACCGACTGCCACCAGCAACAAATTACAGCAGTTCCTTCTGAACATGAGTCAGTGAGTAAGGGATGGCTGAGTCAAACTCTGCCCTGCTCCTTCCCTCCCACTGCTGCCTGTTTACTCCTTTGGGTGCAGCCATGACCCTGGAAGCCTACAGAGACAGTTAGATATAGTGGATGCCTTTGCTCCTCTGCATGAGAAACATGTTTGAAGTCTGACTGCAACATACCATGTCAGCATGAATTTCAAGTACATTAGCCTCTGTTCAGAAACAGGACTTGAGACTTTGCTTAAAGCTGACCATTTCCACTGACCTCTGTCCTCAGTGGTTGCTCTGGAGGTTGAAAACAGAGGTCTGTAATCTGGACTGTGTGGTACACCAGGACGTTTAACATCAAATGTACTCTGGCTTCAGAGTCTTGAATTTTTGAAACATTTCTCTAGCAATGTATTTGGTATTTATATCTTTCCCCTATAGTTTCAGTAACAGATTGTGTTTCTTCTTCTTTTGAGATGGAGAGGAAAATTACAGAAATGATTCTGACTGCATTTTCAGTGCTTTATTCTTGAGTTGTTTCAGACATATTCTGCTAAGGCACTGAGTGAAGCTTTGTTGTGTTAGGCTGCTTCTCTCCCACAACCTGGTATACTTTCTGCTTTAATTCAGCATTGTTTCAGCTTGCAGTCAGGTTTCTCTTTCCCTAATTTCAGATCAGTAACTTCGCACAAGAAAAAGTCTTCGTGTTGTTCAGGATTCCAGGATTTGATTTCTCTACTGAATCTGTTACTGGTTTTATGCCCGGTAAAAAGTAATCTCCTATATATAAACTGAAATTTCTTTAGCACATTTTGCTAGGGAGAAAAATGCAACTCTTCCTCTGATGGATGGTCTTTGTGTTATTTTTCCAGGTGTGTAAAGTAACCCAATGTGCAAGGCAGGGCTATAGTAACTGGAGAAAGACAGCTACTAGTGCAACATCCCCATGGGACTGATGGAGCATAAAAAACTTTATGTGAACAAAATCCTGGTCTTTCTTGTAACAGTATGTTCATTTACCCACACATTTGACTCTGTTTGCAATTGGCAACCCATGCTGAGATTTAATCTATATTCAACTAACTTGAAATAGTAACCATGTTGTGACAAAATCAAATCACAGAACTGGTCTTTGTGCCAGTTTAGCTCACATCATAACCTGGACACTTGAAGTTAACAGATGGAGAAATGTCAAAAAGTAAACTAATGAAAAAAAGCAGCTTGTATCCTCTCAGCTAATGGAGAGAAATTACTGTAAGAGCCCAAAACCTGTTATCTGGGGTCTTTAGCTGTGAAAAAATAGATGACATTTGATCAGAGAGTACCCAGATCTGGAGCTAGCCCAGTGCAGAGGTTTCTTAGGGGCAATGTCCCCTGCTGATCTGAGAAGGGCAGTGAAGTCCTCCTGTTTCAAGAGCAGCTCCTTGCTGGCAGCAGGTTGGCAGAAGTCCTACATGCATCAAGGTACAGTGAGGCTGTCCCATAGGCTAACCAGCACTTTTGGGTGCTCAATAATATTGGGACTCTTCCTTCTTGAGGTGCTTCTGGAGGCACCTAATTTGCTGCTCTGCTCCTCTGGGAAGAGATGGGGAACACTCAGCACTACCACTGCTTTTGGAGAGGCAAGTGCTGTGGCATAAAAATCAAAACCTCTGTAACAGTGTGTTAGAGCCCAGATTTGGCTGTTCTGGTCTGGGTCAACACAATTCCTGACTGCAGTTAGCAGACTGAGCTCTTTTAAATGGACGAGATAGGTGAGAGTTAAGCCTTTGTTCTGCCCAGTTAAATGTGAAGATGAGACTGGTCAACTGGGATCTGAAGACATGGTAGTATTAGTTTGTATGTGCAGGTTCTTTTCTGGATAGTTGATCCCTTAATATGAGCATATGTTAGATGGTTGTATTCTGTAATGTAGTCCTGTGGTTTTAATTTGTGTACATGAAATGTGTATACCACCACCCTGAGTCATCTAACCCTTAATCATTCTTCAAGCAAATCCACAGACTGCAAAGTGTGGTAAGTTGTTAACACATGAATCAATAGCCCTGTATTGTGTTGACTTTATCTTAAGCCACAGTCTTTGCAAAAGATGACAGCAAGGGGAAAGAAGGATCTAAAAATATCTGTGGTGTTGATATTTCAGAACAGGAATCCTGCCTGTTTCTGACTAACAGAAATCCCACCTGAGGCCCTGCGACTGGTTGTTGTGAAAACTACAACTTAGAGGAATTATGGAAATAATGCAACTCTTCCTGGCAAATTCTTATGTTTGTCACAAAAATCATTGGGCCGAATTAATTGGCTTGATTTAGAATTCAGGTGCTTTGGGGCTTATAAGTGATACTCATTTGGCTTGAATGGAAGATACTGGAGAAGATAAATCACTCAGTCATTACTAGCACAACAAATGATGATCAAATTAAAGATGATGTCTTAAGGTTCCTCTCTTTTTCCTGTGTGCATATTTAGCACACCAGATGGTTAATGCAGTCATACTAAACTGGTGGGAATATTTAATTAAATGTGTTCCTAGGGCATTAAATGTAGGGTATTATTCTTTGGCTGATGATCAGAGTAAATATTTTGTTAATAGGGGAGTCCTTGTAGAATATTGCTGGTAGTACATGAAAATCACATTTGGGAACACAAATGTGTTCAAAGCAGAACTTTTCTTCACAAAACTAAGATATCTCAAGTGCTAATTCTTTTTATCTGTGGGTTTTTTTTTTTTTTTCCACCACCAGTTCACTATTGGTCTTTTTTTCCCATTTT